>UCOK01007047.1:0-18168 GCA_900474325.1 Synergus umbraculus
ATATATATATAATTATAATAATATAATCTATAATATTATATAGATATGTATATAGGATGTTCCAATATTCAAAAAATATATTTATATTATCTGATTCCTTTTGAAAAACTGAATAGAAAATGTTATTAAATGCATAATTATCGAGTAATTAGCAAGTAAAGATTAACGAATCAAAAAAAGACATTAAATAGCTGACAGTCAATGTATAAATGCTAACTCAGAGTCCCTACACTGATCGTATAATTTCCTCTCAATTTATTTTGGTGGGAGGCTTTGACTCTTTAGTACAACTTCACACTTAAAAGAGATATATAGTATCTTTATTATATAGTATCTTTTATTTTATCTCTTATATATAGTATCTTTTCCTTAAGGGGTAACATCTATGCAGAATGCTGTTTTTGAAGTTCATTTTTGAGATTTTTTTCTAATACATATTATAGAGTACATAAATTAAATTTTTCGAAGTGTTCAAAAATTAAATGGCGCCTGTAGAGGATCAAGAGTACAGAAACTTTTTTCTAATCGGCCACCACGATTATTTCGTCAATTTTTATCCAATCAACTTGAAATTTTGACAGAATCTTTAAAACATTATTTTCCAACGCATCATGTAGGATTTTTTTGATAAAATGAAAAGTTTTTTTTTTTTAAAGTTTTTCGGCGATTTTTTTTTAAGCAAAAAATTTTTGTTTTTCAAACATGCACAATTTTGTGAAAAATTGATATTTTTGAAAAATCCTACGTGATGCCTTAGCTTTTCATTCCATCTTTAAGAAAAAATTTGATTTTCTTGTTTTAGAGAAATATTGGAGACAAAAAGTTGGTGGCCGTGGAGGCCACTGTAAAAAAGTTGCTGTACTCTTGATCCTCTACAGGCGCCATTTTGTTTTTGAACACTTCAAAAAAATTAATTTATGTACTCTATAATCTGTATAATAAACTTATCTACTAGATTTTGCGTCAAATATTATCTCTCTTTAGAAAAAAATCTCAAAAATGACCTTCAAAAACATAGATGTTACCCCTTAACAAGCAAATTAGGGAACATTGCTCGACGAGTTAATTACCTTATTTAAAATGCATTCTTTTAATTCTGTAGAAATTTTCTGAATTCTTATCTTTCTACAGAATTCACTCAAAGAAACTCCTTTAATTTCTTTTATTACTTTGAACACTTGAATTACATTGAATTATTTGGAATTTTAACACTAAAATATGTACTGTAAATTCCTCTGAATTCTGATACAATCATTACAGTCTTCCTAATTAAAAGTAGAAGCTTCCAAAGCGTCGCCGGGTGAAGAATACCCACGTGTGGGTTTTACGTAACTTTCTGAAAGTGTGGGCTTTGAGGGTTAATTAAAATATTTTTGAATACTTTGCAAGATATAATAATACATATTAAATTATTTGTAATTGAAAGACGCTAAGTTCTATAAATTTCTAAGAATTCTTCTTGAATTCTACTAAAACCACAGCACTATTCCCAATTCTTTTCAAATTAGTCAAGTTGTTTCAACGGCTTAGCTACCAATGAATGAAGATGTAATAGTTATTTGAATTCAAAAAAATTCTCTCGAATTCCTTAATATTCCCTTCAATAGTTTCGAATTACTTTAAAGACTTTTTTAAAACTTTTATTTCTAAAATTAATATTAAATCTAAATATTTGAATCAATTACGGTTAGTTATTCGAATAACGATGAAATGGGAAAGGTCCATTTAAAGTTCCTGTCGTAGAAACTCTCACAAACTTTAAAAAAGAATATCTACCTAATTACAATAGATAAAACGTAATTTTATTTACAGTAATAATGAAATACATTTGTTCTGATTTCCAAAATTTTTTTCAGTATTTTTTTGACAACAGACACTTACAAGCTTAAAAAAATAATGAAGTATTAGAGTACACGCTCATTTATCGCGCGTAAACAGTATTTTTTTTAAATACATATAATGACCTCTGAATATTCTTCCCTACTTGCTTACTCAGCTGGCAAATTTTGACCTTAATTTTTTTGAATATAATCGCTTTTTCAAACGTCTTTCCCCCAAGTTTTCTCAGTATTTTCTGGACAGGAGTTTCCAAAAAGCGGTTTTATGACCAAAAATAAATTAATAGCTTTGGTAGAAAATTTCAGTCCTCTTTTTCCCAAGTTTTTTCCGTATCTTTTCAACAGTAGAATCCAAACAAACGTATTAGTTTTTGACGATAAGCTTTTAGGAGATTTTAAAAAATCACCAAGAATTTAAGAGTCCTTTTTTAAATTCAAGTCCTTGTAATAAGAATCATTGTTTTTATAATCAGAAATAATGGACTACTTTTGTTTAATATTTTATGGGAGAAAATAAGGATCTAACTTTCATAGACTTTTAATCGGTCTATCGTCTTGGTGTTCCAAACTTTGCTCGAATTGACATCCTAGCCTATCGTCAAGCTGGCTGTGGCGCGACGGTTCAGATCCTACGTTGCCCTATGGATCATTTCGGGCTTCAGAGACGTACAGTTGCACACCTTTCAAGGTGTTAAGTAGACGCAGGTCTTTAGATGACCCCACAAGTAAAAGTCAAGTGGAGTGAAATCCGGTGATCTGAAAATAATTTTATACTAGTGGTTTTAAAGTCCCTTTAATTTTCTTAGGAAACTTGTTCCTAATTCTCAGATTAAATTTTCTACTGTTGCTAATCGAAAACTAAGTCTGTTTTTTTGAAAGCGATAAGGTTCAAGTGTCTAATGAATATAATTTTAGTTTCACGAAATTTTCAAAAGTTTAATGTCAAGTTTACCTTGGTGGCCACTGAATGTAATTAGCTGCTCTTTGGTTTAGAGCTTTGTATCCAATCCAACGATTTCCAAATTGCTTGTTGATGTGCGCTACAGCAGGTCTGCCTCGGTGTGCAGGGCAACCATTGTGTTGAAAAATTTAATTTTGAACCACGTTTAGGGGATTATCATTAAGTAGATCGCGAAGAATGTTCTGAAGAAATTCTAGGTATATTGCGCCCTAAAAGTAGTTGAAAGACAAAGGGTAAACATTTTTTAAAAATTAATTTTTGAAGTAGAAGATAGACTTTAGTTTATATATATTTTATATTTTAATACTTACATTAATTCGCGGAAGACATGTAGGTTTTCAGTGTCCCAATAATTTTCATTGTGGACGTAGAACATTCCTTCATTTGTGAATAGAGATTCATCCGTCCATAAGATGTTTGGTAATTCTTCTTCGTTTCGCAAAATTCAACGAAAAAATCATTGTCTTAATGGATAATCTTGCAGGAACAATTGCTTTACTTATGTGAAGTGAAAGGGATGCTAGTTATTTTCCTTCAAAATTCTGTGAACTGAGCTTTTTGTTTTGTGGAGATGACTCTCAGCTTTTCGACAATTGGTGTCTTGTCGAAAATAATTCAAAACCCGTCTCTCCTCCGGGATATTTCGTCGTCGATCACTAGCTTCTCTGCGCTGTACAAGCACTTGGCCCTCAAGGTTCTATCCAGCCTTGTAAAAACTCCAAAGGTTAGATGCCTCTTGTCAGAATAAATCCTTGCATATTTTAATGCAGTCTCCCGTGCATTTCGATTACACGTACCGAAAGTCAAGTACATGTCACAGTACTCCTCAGTTGTGAACTGAGGCATCTTTTATTAAATGTTAAATAAAAAAAACACAAGAAAAACAACAAACAAAGAACAGAAACAACGAAGGAATAGAACAACAAAAATACAAAATATTACAATGAAATAAAAAATTTTCTCTATTTGCATGCACAATTTGTCTGCGAATTGAAAACCAACTGCAAAATGTGAACGGAAAAAGCATCAAAATTATTTATAAACAAAAGGATTACTTATACTACTATTTATAAACAAACAATCTTCAAAAAATGTGCATTTCACTTAACTTCATATTGAAAAAATAAATGCTCACAAAAAACCTTTCGAATAAACTTTGGAAAAAGATATTCTGAACTTGCGAACGGAAGTGATACACAAATTTAATCAATTAATTTCATTCATTATGAAATTAACCGGACTTTCTCATAATCTTCATTTTAATCAGTAATAATAAATTTGGACTAATTTACAGTAAACAATTTTTCTTTAATTTATAGGCGTTGGACCCAAGTGTTAAGCGCAAAATTCTATTCTCCATTTTACTCAACTAAAATTATAGATAAATATTTTTTCGCTCTGTAGCGCTACTCTTTTTTCAAATATAAAACTGCATATAGTGAGACAAAATATTTAATTTCAATACTTTTTGCATAAAATGAAGAATTCAAAATCGAACTATAAAATTGAATATTTTCATTTTATTTAAAAAATATTTGAATTAAATATTTTCTCATTCTGTACGCATAATTCTAGTTAAAAATTGATTCATTTTACAAAGAGAAAAAATTCCAATTTTAATATTTGTTATGTTAAATGAATAAATTGAATTTTTAGATTAAAACTTGGCTCCAACACCCTTAAACAATGAAATACAAATTAGAATTTTTAAAAATTTATCAAAACCTTCAATAATATTTCAGTGACTCACCAGTCAAAACCACAAAAATTTTCCTCAATTTTCACTGATTCGGACAACAATTCACAATTTTTTTAAATCTCCACAGAGTACCCCGTTAACAACAGACTCTCTTTGGATTCTTCAATCGAAAAACTACTGAAAAAAACTTGGGAAACATACGTTTTAAAAAATCGATCGAAGGTTGTTCTTTATTTCCGCGTTATGAAAAACAAAATTGTGACTCATGACTAGATTCCCTAGAATCTAAATTAAAAGAACTTGAGGAACGGACATTCTAAACAGGTAATTAGATGAAGTTCATTTTCACCGTATCCTATTATAAAAAGAACAGTAGTAACGTAACGCTTTTTCCTTATTGGCCAGATGAAAGTGATGACGCGGCGTATATTGAATATGGCGCGTGACGCGGGAAATCTTAAATCTTAAATAAAGACAGTAGCAAATGTGCGCGCGGAGCGCGCGTTTAATCTCGTAGTATTTAAAAGCTCGAAAGAGTTCTTTCCCGTCAATTACAGACTCCTATGTTTTGATATTGTTCAGTCAAGAAAGTACCAAAAAAAACTTATGAAAAAGATATTTTAAAAGTTTAATCGAAGATAGTTCTTTATTTATTATTTATAAAAACGAAGATTGTAACTCATGATACTTAGTAATTTCTAAAATACTACCGAACTTCCTCCGTCAAGATCAGATTATCATTATAGGATTCTCCAGATGAAACACTATATAAACAAACTTGAGAAAACCAACGTTCTAAACAGGTGATCTGATGTAGTTCATTATTTCCGAAAATAATAAGAAGTTTCATACCTTTTAAACACTTAACACTTTTTGAAACGCACACAAGAGTCCCCCGTCAAAAACAGACTCTCTTGTTTGGATTCTTCAGTTGAAAGACTACCGAATAAAATTGGAAAACAGAAGTTTCAAAAGGTCGATCGAATGTTGTTCTTTATTTCCGTGTTAAGAAAACTAAAATTGTAATTCAGATATTTAACAATTTTTTAAAAACTACCAAACTTCCTTGGTCAAGATCAGATTCTCATGATTGGATTCTCTAGATTAAAATTACCTAAAAGAACTTAAGAAACGACATTATGAAAAGGTGACTAGATGAAGTTCATTATCATAATTGTTTCATAATTTTTAAACACTTGATAATTTTGTAAAAACTCGAGAGAGAGTTCTCCCATATTTCTTTTGTCTGCAGCAGATCTCTATTGTTTCTAGGGTGGTAATTGCCACACGAGGAAATTTAGTTTCGCCAACTTTAAATTCAAAATAATAAATACATATTTTTCGATGAAACTAAGCCAGTTATCTCCGTTTTGAATGTAAATGGTGTAATTTTAAGGAAGAATATTTATTATTGCGAACGTAAATTTGACGATAATAAATTGTTCGTATTATAAAGTACCACATCCCTTTAAGCATTTACTTTTAAAACCATTCAAGATGATTTGAACATTCAAAAATTTTAATGGTAATTTTACAGTATTCGAAAGAATTCTCCAGACTATTAATAACGAGTACATCTTCATTCACTGGTAACTAAACCGTCGATAGAATTTGACAAATTGGAAAATAATTAGAAAAGATGCAATAGTGTTAGCAGAATTCAGAAGAATTCGAAGCAATTTAGAGTTTAAAAAATTTTTTAAATTCCAAATAATTTCTCATTCTCATAGCTTGAAAAGTATTTAAAAATTCTTTGGATATAGTTCCGAATAGTGGTTACCTCCGATTTCTTTGGCACTACGTATACTTATGTATTTTGATGCGCTGATTACGAAAATGATGGAGAAAATTGGCGAAAATTTGAATTTAATGAGAAAAACCATGAAAACCCCATAAAATCATGGTTTTTTGCAATTATCTCAGCTAATATGTAAAATTTAAAAAAATGTTTCAAACAAAAGTTGTAGATCTCATCGAAATATACGTTTTTTGTTGCAAACATTTTTTTTTTCTGCGAGTGATAGCTTTCGAGAAAATCAAATATATCAATTTTTATTTATAAAAAAACCCATATACCATGGCTCTTCACATTCTAAATGGAAATCAATGTAAAAGAATATGACTATAAAGAGAATGGTAAAGGAAAATGGCAATGGGAATGGCAAAGAGAAATGGTAAACGGAATGGTAAAAAGAATAATAAAGGGAAATGACAAAGGGAAATGGCAAAGGGAGTGACAAAGGAAATGGTAAATGAAATGGTAACGGGAATGGTAAAAGGAAATGGCAAAGAGAATGGCAAACGGAATGGTCAAGAGAAATGGCAAAAAGAATGCTAAAGGGAATCGTAAATGAAAATGGCAAAGGGAATGGTAAAGGGAATGTGAAAGAGAAATGAAGAAGGGATATGGCAAAAGGAATGTTAAAGGGAATGGCAAAGCGAATAGCAAAAGGAGTGGCGAAGGGAACGGCAAAGGGCATGGTAAAGGGAAATTGCAAAGGGGATGGCAAAGGGAAATGGCAAAGGGAATGGTAAAGGGAATGAGAAAGGGAATGGTAAAAGGAAATGGCAATTGGGATGCTAAAGGGAATGGTAAAGGGTGAGAAGCTTAAGAGGTTACACCACCCTGACGCTCGGAAAAATAGGTATGAAAATAAAAATTTTTTTGGACGCAGTTATTAAGTATATAAAATAATTGTTATTTTGCACATTTACATAGTAGTTCAATGAATAATTTGAAATAATAGTGAATAAAAAAAATTAAAAAGCTACGGAGATATGCGTTTTTTACAAATCTACTTTTTTTAAACTGGTGTACACGATATCTCAAGATTCACTCAACCGACTTTGTTCAAATTTACAACAAGTATTCTTTGTAATATTAGCTATCGTGTGACGTAGGATATTTTTGATTGGATGCTGCGTTAATAGGTTATGAATTTTTAAACTCAACATTTCGATAAAAATGAGAAATTATTTTTAAACATCTGTCATTACTACAAAAATTTTTTTTTTCAATTTTTCCTATGTCACACGATAGCTAATATTACAAAGAATACTTGTTGTCAATTTGAACAAAAACGGTTGAGTGGATCTTGAGATATCGTGGTCACCAGTTTAAAAAAAGTAGTTTCGTAAAAAACGCATATCTCCGTCATTTCTTAATTTATTTTATTCGCTATTATTTCAAATTATTCATAAAACTACTATGTCAATGTGCAAAATAACAATTATTTTATATACTTAATAACTGCGTCCAAAACAATTTTTATTTTCATACCTATTTTTCCAAGCATCAGGGTGGTGTAACCCCTTAAGTATAGGTCCCAAACCAAAAGGAATGGAGATATGATTGTAATCTTTGTATCATTGATTTTCTCGAAAAATATCACTCGTAGAAAAAAAATTTTTAAACAAAAAATATGTATTTCAATGAGATCTACAGCTTTTGTTTGAAATATTGTTTTTAATTTAGCATATTAACTGAGATAATCGCAAAAAACCATGATTTTATGGGGTTTTCATGGTTTTTCTCATTAAATTCAAATTTTCGCCAATTTTCTCCATCATTTTCGTAATCAGCGCATCAAAATACATAAGTGTACGTAGTGCCAAAGAAATCGGAGGTAACCACTATTCGGAACTACACCCAATTCTTTAAATGAATTCAAAAGTATTGAGTGGAATTCTACAAAATTCGAGAGAATTTTTCAGAATTCAAATAACAATTATGTCTTCATTCACTGGTAGCTAAGCCTTCGCCACATCTTGAGAAATTGTGAAAGTATTAGGGGAAATTCAATGGTTTATTAGTATTTGAAAAATTCAGAAAAACGTAGAGAATTTAAAAGCCTTTAAATTACAAATAACTCAATGTGTATTCTCATAGGTTGAGAATTATTCAAAGGTCTTTGAAATAATAAATAAATAATAATCAATAATAAAAATAATTATTTAGAAAAATGTAAAAGAATCCAAGGTGAATTTATGCGTTTTGAAAGAAGTAAAAATAACTGTAAATTCAAATGATTTAAAACAATTTCAAGATATTTCAAGATATTTCAATATTATAAGGAATTTCAAAGGATTTTAAAAGAATTCTATAAAGTTTCAGTCTTACAGGATTATAAAGATTCTAAGATTTTTAAATTTATTTAAAAGAGTTTCAAGGAATTTGAAACGATTTCAAGTGATTCTGAGGAATCATTAGGTATTTGATAAGATTAAAATTTTTTCAATTATATTCAAAACTTACAGGTGTCAAATAAAAATATTTTACCTGAATTATCCGGAAAAGTATTTTCAATAATCATGTTAATAATATTGTATAAGATTTAGTTTCATCAATTCAAAAAAGGGTGTGAAAAGGTGACAATTTTTCAAAATAGGTGAAAAAAGTGAATTGTTGACGATCTGTGATGACTGAGGTTAAACAAATTTTTATACAGATAAGAATAAATGGTAAAAGGAAGGCCTTCTTAATTGAAAATCTCACAACAGAGGATTGTTTTATAAGAATTTTTAAGTAATATATGTTGGATCCAAGTTCTAATCTAAAAATTCATTTTTCTCATTTTTCGCAACAAATATTATAAATAATTAGATATCTATTTTTTCGCTCTATAGTGATGTTAAGTTTTTTAATACAAATATGCATACAGAGCGAAAAAATGTATAATTGCAATACTTTTTTGTAAAATGAAAATTTAGAATTTTGAGATAATATTTCGAATTATATGTTTTAAGCAAAAAGTATTAACGTATTATTTCTGATTAAACTTGAAACCAGAGCCTTAATTTTCTATTAATATTATAAAAGAAAATCGAAAGATTTACCTCATCCATAAACTCTCGGCTCGACAGAAAATTTGAGATCTTGCAAACTCGAAAAGGTGCCGGGATAACTTCCAAATTTTCAGTTTTAACAGCCGTAGAATCTTTCCAGTGCTTAGAAAATATTTCTTGCAATTGAGAATTGTACATATGGTCGGAAATGATGGAACTCTTCAATTTCTTCGAACTTGGTTCGTCTTGTGCCATATTCTCCGGTAAAATATAAAATCTAATAGACAGCCTCCGATACAGAATATCCTGTGCAGCCTTTTCAATCCGACTACATAAAAAATTTTCGTTTCGTATGTATCAAAATGTTTCCTTGTATGTATTTCAACTCTTTTCAATTCTCCGTAATCTTAATTTGCATCTTCAACGCAGTCTGAACAGTCAACACCTTTACTCTCCAAATCTCTCAAGCTTCAAACCATAGTTTTCCCTGAAACAATTTGCTGCTGATTCCCTGTCATTGCTTTCTTTTATAAATAATAATAAAATAAATAATGATAAAATCAATTATAATAAATAAAATAATTTAAAATGTTATCTACTTAAATCATTTTTATGAATACAATACTGGAGATTTTTTAATTTAAAATGTTTCAAATTGTCGTCGATTTCAAGTTCTAATCTTAAAATTTTACCTTTTCATTTTAGTCAACAAATTTAATAATTAAATATATTTTCGCTCTGTAAAAATACTCTTTTTATAATATATGTGTGAGTACAGAGCAAAAAAATACTTCATTTATAAAAAAATGCTTTTTTTTTATTGTTGGGAATTAGAAAATTCGGGTATTTTATATTTTCAGAAAATTGAAATATCGATAACTTTTTATTTTCCATAATAAATATTTTCGTTCATATTTTTTTTTATTTGCGAATTTTAAATTTAGGGAATTATTTTTACATTCTCATGAGGATGCATTAGATTTGTGTAAAATTTCACCCCTCTACCCACTTTTGTCAAATTTCCACGTTCTGTGAACGCCTGAGCCCAAAAGAAATTATTTTAATAATGTGTGCCTGTCTCTCTCTCTGTCTGTCTGTCTGTCTGTAGATTTTAGTTAGTGAGAGCGATAATTTTCGAAAAAATTGACCGATTTTTATAAAACCTATAATAATTTTAATAAACTAGCTGTCAATTTTTTTCATTATGATGAATTTGAAAATGAATTTACTTCCTCATAGAGGAATTTGATTTCTTACATTAGCTTTGTATTTAAAATTTTTTAAAAATGCATTAATGTATTAATCCTACAAGTTAATCGATTAGCCTCGACGTAAGGAATCTTTCTTTCCTTTATACAAGCTTTGAATTTTGATTATTTGAGAAGTTATAGTCGAAACAATAAATTTTACAAAAATTTTAAATGTACATAAATATTTTTAAATTCAATAGTTTGAAAAATACTTTGGCACGTTTGGAGGCACTTTAAGGGGATATCCTCATATAAATCGATCGAAAAATCGATTTTTTTTATTGCATGAATCGAAAGTACAACATTTCAAGAATACCCTGTAAAAATTTTAGAATGAAATTCGAAACAGTTTGGCTTCTGGAGCTATTTTTGCAAAAAGCCTTAAGGGGTTAGTACCAAAGAACATTTTTGAAAAATTTATTTTCTAAAAAGTGCAAATTCTTATAATAAATATATGTAGAATTGTTGGGTTAATCGATATTTTGGTGATAAATATCGAGAACAGATCGAAAAACGCAAAACAACGAAAGCATCTCGAACGCGCCGAATGTGCATTTGGCGCGCGTTTGAAGCAAATGACCTTGAAAATTGAAATCAAGGTCAAAATTGATTGTACATATAAATGGCCCTCTCGATCCTGGTCAACTTTTGTCTAAATTATTTTTTCGTAAATAAAGTATTTTGGAAGATAATTATAGATCAAAATGGATCACCCTGTATTTTAGATCAAAAACTAAACGCGTTTTTCTCAGAACAACGTTTTTCGACCTGGCGTACATGATTCAGGAAAAACTATTGAACCGAACGGGCTGAAATTTGGATATGTTATTCTACACATATGTCGTTATGGCATGAACCAAAATCATAATTATTGATTAATATTTAACCCTTTTTTAAAACAATTTACAGTTAAAAAAAGGTGAAAAATTTTCAAGTCGGCCATTTTGTATTTATTTTTTTTCGTATTTCAATTATTTTGGTTCACGCGATAGAGGCATATGTGTAGAATAACATATCCAAATTTCAGCTCGATCGGTCCAATAGTTTTTTCTGAATAATGTACGTCAGTTTTTGAAATGGGTAACTTCCGGCAGTCATACCAGCCAAATTTATTATTAAAAAAAAAAAAAATTTTGTAATAGTGTTTTATATCTATAATCATATGTGAAAAGTTAGAAACTGTAATTTAAATTTTAATTTGATTAAAAAATTCTTTAAAACTAGCTGTGAATTTGATCTCGGGTGTTCCATTTAACTATATTTATATTTTTTTGTGCTCATTTTTGAGCACTTTGCTTCCTCATTATCATAATGTTGCAAATAAATTTGCTTCCTCATAGAGGAAACATTAACGATTTTAAAAATTAAAAATAATCATAATTTTCTTAAAATTCTGTAAAATTCATTAATCATACAGGTCAATCGATTCGTTTCGACGTAAGGAATCTTTCTTTCCCTTACATAAGCTTTGAATTTTCATTATTTGAGAAGTTATAGTCGAAAAATCAATTTTACAAAAATTCAAAATCTACATAAAAATGTTAAAATTAAATATTTTGAAAAATCCTTTAGCACGTTTTGAGATATTAGTGGTTCCAATATACCCTAAAAATTTCATCAATTTATCTACAACTGTCTTTAAGTTAATAGGGCGACAAAAAATGGAGACATCCATACACACACACATCCACACATACATAAATACATACATCCGGACAATTGATTAGAATGTTGTATTAAGCCCTTAAAAGAGCACCGAGGCGAAAGCTTGACTAAAGAAGCTCGATTGGCGAAAAAAATAAAAGAATACATTGAAAAAGGTGAAGAAGAAGACCTTTTTTATGGGGCAGGCATAGCTGATTAGTGTCGAATTGAATAAATAGCTTAGAGAAAAATCCAATATTCCGTCAACTTCAATTGCGTTTTTCTCGAAACTTCAACAGGAAACCAACAGAGTATTTATGACAATTATTTAAGAAATAAATTTTTTTTACTTCTTCGAATTTTTAATAAAATGCTCTCAAAATTTCAATAAAAAATATCTTATAGGTTTTTCAAAAAAAATTCCTAAAGTTCACGTTCATTTTTCGCCGTTTATATGAGGATACCCTCTTAAAAAAAGTATTATGAGCAACTCCTGCGGGGGGTAGTCTACGCCTCGCCAACAGATACCTGAGAATCGAACCCAAGTGGACCCCCTGTGGTGGTGGCCGGCAGTCCCCCACCATCAGCGCATTTTACTCTTCCGCAACTGTCTCACTATTACTGCTATCACTACTTACAATTAGAACAATTTTTCTTTCACACTTCTCAAGGTGTCAAAAACAGCAGGCAATTTAAAATTCTGGACTGATTGACACCCTACTTTCCATATGAAAAAATTATGCATAAAAATAATATTAAAAATAATTTATATATAAAGTATGTAGAAAAAATATATATTGTATGTATAATTCTTTCATTTGGATTTTTCCAGGCTTAAGACTGGCAGCTGAGGCTTCAAGAGCTCAAAACTAGCGTGTTTAAAAAATGGCTCTTTTTTTTCACTGAGAGTCCTAGTTTTTATTTATAACTATATGATAAAATTTTTAAATATTTTAGTTTTTTTCTTCGAACATTACAATATATATTTTTCCTACATATTTTATATATAAATTATGTTTAATATTATTTTTATGCATAATTTTTTCATATGGAAAGTAGGGTGTCAATCTTTTCTTAAAAAATAGATGACCTGTCGAATGTCCGCAATTTATTCGTGATCTGATTGGTTGAGAGATGGTTACATGGGATCGTCACAAGTGCGTAACGTGAAATAATTATATAGGCACGCGAAGTGCGGTGTGATGTTCTAGTCAGTCCAGAATTTTAAATTGCCTGCTGTTTTTGACACCTTGAGAAGTGTGAAAGAAAAATTGTTCTAATTGTAAGTAGTGATAGCAGTAATATTGAGACAGTTGCGGAAGAGTAAAATGCGCTGATGGTGGGGGACTGCCGGCACCACCACAGGGGGTACACTTGGATTGGATTCTCAGGTATCCGTTGGCTAGTCGTGAATCGACCCCTGCGGGAGTGCGCACTCGTGGGCAATCGGTGACTTCCCGCACTCGTTGTACAATATACTATTTCAAAACTCTCTGAAAATCTTTTAAAATTACTTTATATTTTTGGAAATTACAAATTAAATTAAATTCGTTATTCGTTATCGTTAGGAACTTCAGACTCATGTAATAGTAAATATATTTTGTTAAAGCTAGGCCTAATTTTAGCAAAAACTACTTGTGTATTATTGATATCGAATTGAGGAGCTTACAATCAAAACGTGATTTGTCACAAAAAATTGGAAAATATTTTTCTTGCCTCTTCGGTTCGAATAAGATTATTTTTTCAATCAAAACGTGATCTTTCTATCAATATGTGACAATCAAAGTATCTTTTGTCCAAAACCTAGGATCATAAGTGAGGATCCCACAATTACGCTTGGAAATAAATAGTTTTTCTTACTACCTGGATCGAAAGTACGTGGTTTCGGCACCAATAATACGGTAGAAAGTCTTACTTCCATGTAGTGGTCAAGCTATACGTGCGTCCTTTATAATAGCGGCAGGAAAAACCTCAAATACCTCAAACGTCAAAATTTGTTTACATTAAAATTACAATAGTATATTACGTGACAAGGGGCGAAAGACGACAATTTCAAGTATACTATTTTTCATAACATCAATTGAAAATTCGACTTTCGATGCCTCTGTTCAGTTATTTTTTACTTTAAACCCGTTATGAAGGCATCGAAAGTCGAATTTTCAAATTTGATTTTATGAAAATACAATTTTTAATAATTTACAAATACTACTGAGAAAAATGAATAATACACTAAAAGTTTTTCCTATAAATGATATGAGGTTCTATCACTAATTTCTGTTTAATTATAATGCATGTAATGCGTATAAAATTTATTATGCGTACAAAAATCTAGTGACAAATGTTAAGGCATACATGACGAACACTGTACCTAATTCATGTATATTCTCAATTGAATGTCAAAATACATAAATTTCGAGTATACGTTACTGCAATATTCTCTTGCCATGCGCACATGGCGTGGTTTATGAAGTGCTCAATTTTTGAGTTTTTCGATCCAAGCTAATGTTCAATGTTCGGGAGTCGACTGTATAATAGAATAAATAACTTTATCTATTATAAAATAAGTTTTGAAATTCTGATACAAATATATATTCATGTTTATAAAATAAACACTATTTCTTTTATAAGGGTGTATCTAAACCTTTTATTTATAGATGTATTTAATGCCCCCCCCCCCCCGACCAGCAGCATTCAGTCCGCTCGTTCCACAAATTTCGGGGCAGGCAACAATATATTCCAATTCACACATGCAATTGTTTTCGTACTTTCGACCGGGTAGAAAAATAGTATACACTCCCTATCTCTGTCACTCTTATGAGTTTTTTGCTTTACGCCAACGTTTTCTGCCGACATAAGACTGTAACTTGAGGCTGGCGTCCCATGATTGCGTTTTGCGTTGCGTCATAATGAGAGAGACAAAGATAGAAGTATACTTTTTTCTCTTTTACTCTCATTATGACGCATCGCAAAACGCATTCATGAGACGCCAGTCTAAGGGTTCGCCTCGGGCATCATGGGGAGAAGTGCATGAATCTCAGTTTTTCTGTCCTTGTAGTGTAATATACTATTTATTATTTTACTCATTTTAATATCTGTATGACAAATGAAGTTTTGATTGTTAGCTATCTCCTCAATTATGGGTAAAACTCGAAATCGGTATTTAAAATTACTTGGAAATGGGATTATTGTTAAATAAATTAGAAAGAAAAGTGTAAGGTTGAAACTAAAACGATTTATTCATAAGAAAACAGCGTTTCGTTAGAAGCTAAGTTGAATTGGGTAAGTTTGCATGGGGTTAAGCAGTTTTCTATGGTGTGGCTATAGTTCGGATGAGTAGTCGCGCTTGGGTATATTTTATAAGTACAAAATTCATTTCCGCTTATTTTCAGTACCCATTTGTCGCTTGACATATTTTTAATTTTTTAATATATAATAAAATGTCATACATTTTTAGGTTATGTTGGACGTATGTCCATATGTAAGTGTGATTTTGTAAATGAATGTGTGCGAACTTCTAGCAACAGAAAAATACACATTTTTCGTGCAGTGCATGCATTACAGTTTGGTCTTCTTATGTCTATACTCCATGGGTGGGAGCATCGACGCGACAGAAGGTTACGCAAATACGAGTCTGGATAACTTAGAAATATTCTCCCAAATGGGAAAATATTTTTTGTTTTGTAATTTGTAAACGCAGAAAAAAATCCGGCTGCGGTGGCAGGAAAGTCTTGCCATTAGAGCATCAATCGCCCAGACAACAGATTACCGCTACTACAGCATACATCAGCACTGCAGTTTTAGCATGAGTAAAGATATTATTTTGGCATAAATTCGTGTGACATCGAGAAACAATTGTTATTGTAGCAGAAAAGTCCTGCTAAAACTGCAGTGCTACACAGCCGTATTGGCTTAGAGTAACTCACGTGAAGGTTAGAGCACAGGTCACGAAAGAAAAGAATCATAGACGCTCGCCAAAACGATTCATGATTATAAAAGTATTTATACCTAATCATAAATACATTTTGGCGTACGTCATCATGGTGCTGTTCCATGGCAGCAGAAAACGCAAGACAGAAAGCAGAAAATCGTAAGAGTGAAAGAGACAGAGTCACTCTCTCTTTCACTCTCATGATTTTCTGTTTTTTGCTTTGCGTTTTCTGCTGCCATAGGATGGCACCCTTATTGTAGACGTAAATTTGAGGAAACTAAATTGCCTCTTAAGGGCGATGGAATCTGAAAGTAAAAACTGTCAAAATCTGTGGAAAGAAATAAAGCTATCATGTGGACTAGAATTTTTCCAGCCAAAGGCAAGAGAGGAAAAATTTATAGGTTTTAGATACAAAAAAATAGAGAGAAGAAATGAATAATGGGCGCTTGATGATAAGTTTGTCGAATACTCACTTTTATAGTCCCAAAATTGCGTTTAATTATTTCTTATCAGAAACGGCGGACATTTTGACTTCCATGATGGAAGAAACTAAATATTGACAGCTGTGACAGTGACACTCTGCGCGTGCAGCACGTGGTGACTTCCTGCTAGAGAAATTCTCTCATTGGTCAATTTAATTCGATTTTGAATCGCGCGCCAGATTACAGTCAATTGCAAAATATCTCTAGCAGGAATCAATATTTAGTTTCTTCCATCATGGAAGTCAAAATGTCCGCCGTTTTTGACAGGAAATAATTACACGCTATTTTGGGACTATAAAAGTGAGTATTCGACAAACTTATCATCAAGCGCCCATTATTCATTTCTTCTCTCTATTTTTTTTTTTATCTGAAACCTATAAATTTTCTCTCTTTTGCCTTTGGCTGGACAAATTCTAGTCCACATGAAAAGTTGATAGAATTAGACAGACGCACAACAAGCGTCTCAAAACAGTGGGTGTCGGGAGCCACCCTACACATTAAAAATCAACAAAAAAAGACAAAAAGTGCGTTTATTGTGGAATTGTATTATCCTTCTACTAATTTCGACATACATGCATATTGCAACTAGGTATACTCGAATTACTGTCTGGGTGTCTTAAGGGTGTTGGATAAACGGACTTGGAAATCCGTGAAAATAGAAATTTTTCAAAAAAATAAATTAATAAATAATTTTTCATAAAAATAATATTTTATTCCTGCTGAGACGAGAATGATGAAATATTCATTTTCAGAAACGGAGTATATGTAGACATAGCAGACGATTCCCGTAAGAGAGACACAAAGTGTCAGCCGAATGTGAGACGCATCCGTATTTCTGAATTATTTTAGGCACAACACCGAAACTGAGCGAAAAATGAAGGTAATAGAGAAAGTTTGAATTGTATATTACTTCAGATTCCAACACGAAATTCGCGATTCAGTGACACAATAAAGCGAAATTTACGCTCAAGTTCGACGGAAACTGCATTATGAAAGTTTGACAGGTGTGAGATAGACGCTTGTACACAATGTGCAGACGGTGTCTGCCAAAACTGCGTAGCGGCCATTTCATGCACAAAAGTAGAGAGACACGCTCTGTGGGTAATTATCACTCTACCACGTGACTACATGAAAAATGTGCGAGAAGAAGAACATTTTCCGAAAAACGTGTGAATACAACTTTACGCCGAAGTTTACTGCCAACATTGGACTGCACCTTGAAAAAAATGATAATTACCCACAGAGCGTGTCTCTCTACTTTAGTGCATGAAATGGCCGCTACGCAGTTTTGGCAGACACCGTCTGCACATTGTGTACAAGCGTCTATCTCACACCTGTCAAACTTTCATAATGCAGTTTCCGTCGAACTTGAGCGTAAATTTCGCTTTATTGTGTCACTGAATCGCGAATTTCGTGTTGGAATCTGAAGTAATATACAATTCAAACTTTCTCTATTACCTTCATTTTTCGCTCAGTGTCGGTGTTGTGCCTAAAATAATTCAGAAATACGGATGCGTCTCACATTCGGCTGACACTTTGTGTCTCTCTTACGGGAATCGTCTGCTATGTCTACATATACTC
>UCOK01007048.1:0-89313 GCA_900474325.1 Synergus umbraculus
TATATATATTATAATATATATTATATATAGATGGGTAAACAATATTTGAATTATATCTTCTAATTAAAAATTGAAACAGTTTTTAAACATCTTCGAACGAGTTCATATCACAAAATTTGAAATCAAAATTGTATTATACACAATCAAACTCAGTTTATAGAATTCCAAACGTTTACACAAATAGGAAATCTCACAACGTCAGAAACTGTTATTCCGGACTTATTTAGTAAACGTTCCAAATTTATGTCGGGCCAACGTAGGGAAACTTTTACGAAACCTTTGGCCTTTCAAACATGGAAAGGTCAAAATTTAATTAACTTTATAACAAGTAATAATCTTAAAAACTTCAGAATTTGTTTTTTTGATACATATCGTAATAAGATTGAAGTTTCAGACGTCTTGTCTGACGAAGTTTTTCTATTTTTTTTAATTTTATATTTATTAAATTAATTATATCAAAATAAAACTTACGAAAAATATTTTTTAACTAATTTTTAAGCATGCAATTTCTAAGGATTTTCAAAAGAGTTCAAAGTAATTTAAGGATATTCTAGAGTTTTCAGAAGATTTCAAGACATTTTAAGGGATTTAAGCTGATTTTATAAGTGACTTTAAGGAATTTCAAGGAATTTATTCTAATTTAGAAGAAATCAATCCCTTAAAATATTTTAAAATTACTTGAAATTCTTTAAAATCTTTAAAATTATCGGTAAATGTCTTAAAATTCCATGGAAGTCATTAAAATCTCTTGAAATATCATGAAATCTCTTAAAATCCCTTGAAAGCTCTTAAAGTCCCTTCAAATTTCCTGAAATTTCTTAAATTCCATAAAATGACACGAAATCTTATAAAATCTTTAAATATTTCTGGAAATCCCAATTTTAATAAAAAGAAACCTTGAAATCCTTAAAAAGTCCTGAAAATTACTTAAAATCTCTTCCAATCCTTTAAAGTCTCTTTAAATTTCTTTAAGAGAAATCTCTTAAAATCCCCGACAACCCTGAGTAAATTTCTACCAGTAAATAAGTAAAAATTTGGTGTTTTTATTTATTTACTTGGCAGAAATTTCAAAATATTTTTATTCCAATGAATATAAAAATAAAAAATCGTCAGACTAGACGTCTAAAACTTCAATCCAAGACTGAAAATGAGTAATTGATTGAAATTTAGAAAGTAAACAGTAAATCTTCAAATTTACCTATATCTACCTGTATT
Organism: Synergus umbraculus; assembly: GCA_900474325.1. NCBI lineage: Eukaryota > Metazoa > Arthropoda > Insecta > Hymenoptera > Cynipidae > Synergus > Synergus umbraculus. The sequence continues at coordinate 1,216 of UCOK01007048.1, forward strand.
TCTAATCATCTTTCAAGTTCACAACATCTTTTGGCATATTTACGTTTCACTGCGTTTCCGTCTACAGAAACACATTGCTCTAAAATAGAACAACTTGTGTCATTCAATTAAGTTCGTAGTCTAAGCGGATTACGTATAGTTTATCCTAGCAATCGTTAATCGTCCTCAGTCTCGCTTCCAATATACGAGCAACAAGTGCTCTGATACTTGAGTCTTGATTGCTTAAAAGTAGACACCAATCCATTGAATTATGTATTTATAATAATTATTTTAAAACGTAAAGTGATTTTATAAAATTAAAAAAAAAATTAAAAGAGATTGTTCAAAATGACTAAATATTTTTTATTTGATTTCAGAGATGAGACATCTTGTTAGGAAGCAAAGCACGATAGACGTTCATTCAGTCAAAGTCAGTTTGAAAGATATTGTGTGTTATCTTTCACTCCTGGAAGCTGGGACACCAGAGGACAAATTAGAATGTAAGTTTTAGTGTAAAATATTAAATTTTCAAAGCTGTAAAAAGTCGAAAACCTAGGGATTATATATATTATTATTATTATATTATATTGAATACAGTTTTAATTCAGTTAAAATCAGTTTTGAATTATTTTGAATTAAAACAAAAATTTATCAATTGAATTTTTTTAAATTCTTTTGTATCCTTTAAATTATTCTGAATTCTTTTGAATTCTTTTGTATTATAGATCTTTTGAATTCTATGCAATTCTATTACCTTCTTTTTAAATGAATTTACTACTTTTTATGAATTTATTACTGAAAGAACTGAATTTCTGATTAAGGGCGTTGGACCCAAGTTTTAAGCTCAAAATTCCATTCTCCATTCTACTCAACGAAAATTATAGATAAATATTTTTTCTCTCTGTAGCACTAATCTATTTTCAAATACAAGACTGCGTACAGAACGAAAAAATATTTAATTTCGATATTTTTTCCATAAAACGAAGAATTCAAAATCTAACTTCAAAATTTATTTTCATTTTATTAAAAAAAATATTTGGATTCAAGATTTTTTCGCTCTGTACGCACAATTCTAGTTATAAATCGACTAATCCTACCAAAGGAAAATATTCCTAGTTTAATATTTGTTGATTAAAATGAAGAAATCGAATTTTTAGATTAGAACTAATCTCCAACGCCCTTAAAATCGTAAATTTTCATTAACGTTTTTAATTTTCTTTCCCTTCATTGCTACTTTATTGTCGAGAATAGTTAAAATTCCTCTAAAAGAAAGTTACTGTTAGAGAGTTTAGAAATGAGGGCAAACGTCGACTTTGATGTTCACCTACAGCTAAAACTGAATGGATTTTTGTGAATGGTGGTGTATAAGTATTGTAAAACATAGCGTGTCAGTGGATCATTGTGGCCTTTGAATACCTCGTAATTTCAACTTGTTGCTGACCAAAGCACGTGAATTAAGCCATACTGTTTTTATTTTTTCAGTTATGTTCAGACTCTACGATACAGATGGTAATGGAGTTCTGGATACAAATGTGAGTATAATTAATTATTTTGTTATTACAGAATATATCTTTTATTAAATTTTAATTTCATCATAATATAAATTTTATGGAATATTTATGTGAAAGATAAATATTCCATAAATAAAGTATGGAAAAATGCTACTTATACAAGTTTGTCCTTCAGACAAGAAAATAAAAAGCCACTTTGTTAGCCCAAGATTGAATTATATTATACGGGCGCGGCGATGAATCGACAAGTAGTAAAAAATAGTTTCCGTCAGCCAAGGGCTGATAGACATAGAATTGATCTACTGTAAATCTAGAATATTTATAAATATTAAACATTAAATATTAAAATTTTGAATTTTCTTCTTGAATTCAATTCGATTTCTGATTTTTTGATATTATTTGTCTGCAGGAGACGGATTGCATCGTTAATCAGATGATGAATGTTGCTGAATATTTGGGATGGGATGTCTCGGAATTGAAGCCGGTGAGTTTATGTTTAAATTAAAATTGTATTGAATCTTTTCAATGCAAAAAGCGACTTTTAATTTTTTTTCTCCTCGACGGTAATAAAATCAAGAGTTTTCCTCATTGTCTGAGACTCTGAGGAAGCCTGGCAGCGACTAACGAGAATTGATTAAGGCTTAAAGGAAAATAAATTAGCTTTTCTTAACCGAGTCTCTTTTCCAAAGATAAAACTCTATCGAAGTTTGAAGAAAAAATTAGGAGAGGTTTTTTATAAAAAAAAAACCAGAAAAGTTTTAGTATACTAAAACTTTTCTGCATGAGGAGATTTCTTTGTTGAAAGTTTGTTCTTTATAAAAAATAAGATTTTTTTAGCAATTGTAAATAAAATGCTTTTCATATTTTAATCATTAATTAAGTTATCATTAATTAAGTTTTTGAAATCTTCCTTCAGTTGATGAAGGAGGACAATGGCTATGCAATTTTTTTATTATAAATCTGTTTGTCCAAAAGATGGAAATGAAGGAAGGTAAATGTGAAATCACAATGCTTTCAGATTCTGGAGGATATGATGGTAGAGATAGATTACGATGCAGATGGAACAGTTTCATTGGAGGAATGGAAGAGGGGTGGGTTGACGACAATCCCTCTTCTCGTTCTATTGGGTTTGGATTCCCATGTTAAAGAGGATGGAAATCATCTCTGGAGACTGAAACACTTTAGTAAACCAGCTTACTGCAATCTCTGTCTCAATATGCTAGTCGGTCTTGGCAAAAAAGGACTTTGTTGTGTTTGTAAGTTTCGCAGCATACTTTTTTTAAGAAAAAATATTTATAGTGCTTCCGTAATTCTATAGATCAACAATAGACTGGTCCTTTTTTAATCTAGATGGAAATTAATTTAATTTTTATATTTAACATCTGAATTTTCTTTTCAAGATGTTTAGAAGGCAATTTTTATATGGTAATTGATTGGAGTTGATATTGAAAAGGATTTTTTGTTTTAGTTTGCAAGTACACCGTACACGAAAGGTGTGTTCAGAGAGCACCAGCATCTTGTATAGCAACGTACGTAAAGAGCAAAAAGACTTCTCAAATGATGGTTCACCATTGGGTCGAGGGAAACTGCCATGGAAAATGCTCAAAATGTAAAAAGACAATAAAAAGTTATAATGGAATAACAGGCCTTCACTGTCGTTGGTGTCAATTGACAGTGAGTATAATTATACTCTTAATTTATGTAATAAGTAACTCTGATATCTAATTGGACGAAGTTTTTACTTTGTTTTATTTTTTATATTTATTATTTTATTAGATTAGGAATATCAAAATATCAAATAGAATAAGCATTAGCTTTACCAAAAATATTACACGGAAAAAAATAGTTATATGATTTAAAATCAAAGAATATTGTTAAGGGCGTTGGTCCCAAATATTAAGCTCAAAATTCCATTCTCCATTTTACTCAATGAAAATTAAAGATAAATATTTTTTCGCTCTGTAGCACTAATCTTTTTTTAAATCTAAGACTGTGTACAGAGCGAAAAAATATTTAGTTTCAATAATTTTTGCATAAAACGAAGAATTCAAAATCTGACTTCAAAATTCAATATTTTCATTTTATTTAACAAATATTTGAATTAGAAATTTTCTCGCTCTGTGCGCATAATTCTAGTTAAAAATTGATTAATTCTACAGAGGAGGAAAATTTTCATTTTTAATATTTGTTAAGTAAAATGAAGAAATCGAGCTTTTAGATTGAAACTTGGCTCCAACAGCCTTACACAGAGCGGAGCCGAAAACCTTTTTCTCTACCAACTAATTTTTTTAATTCCGTTACCATCTCGCTTTTCCAACTTCTTTTTACAAATTCTTTTTCCAGTCCAGGGACACACAAACCATGTGTGATTTTTGTCTCATTTCAAACCGAATTAGTCTGAGTTTAATCAATACAAACTAATTGTCCAATTATGCTGAAACAATACCCCATTACCTAAACATTGAAACTTAATTATGTTCCAGCTTCACAATAGATGTGCATCGCAGGTACGAGCAGAGTGCAACCTAGGGGAACATGCAGTCCATATACTACCGCCCACGGCTATTTGTCCTGTTGTTCTCGACAGGCAAAGATCCCTCTCGAGAGATAGCAAAAGGGGAAGCAAATATGGTCAAGATTCCTCTTCAGTCAGTTCTGTACGTATTTTTCTATTCTTATTAGTTTTTGCAATCTTTTTGCTAAAAAGATTCAGAGGATTTTAAAATGTTTTCAAGAATTTCAAAAGTACCCTGTTGAAAGTAAAAAGATAGAAATACTTCTAATTCCTTGTCTAATTTTAGAAATTTCAATAAGTTTCAAAAAATTACTTAAAATCCCATGAAATCTCATAAAATCCCCTAAAATTTCTGAAAATACCATTAAGTTTCGTAAAATCCCTTTAAATTCTCGAACAATATTCAAAATTCAATAAAATCTTATTGAATCCCTTAAAATTCCTTAAAAGTTCTTAATATTCTATAAAATATCGTTCAAGATAAAGATTGCCTATCTCTTGTGCTAGAAACTCATTAGTGTCCTATTAACGAACCTTGAATGCACTTTCAATAAACTGAATGTAAATTTATTCGGGCGAGAGAAGAGAGAGTCTCTGAACCTAATTAAGTCTTTAGAGTTTTACCACTGAATATTTAATGATTATTCCCCAGGGTGGCTTTCTCACATGCAATACCTCGACCAATCAGCAACCAGCTATGTCTTTTCAAATTACACCACCACCGAATACGTTACCGCTTCTGGTATTCATAAATCCAAAATCAGGTGGAAGACAAGGAGAAAGGATGTTGAGGAAGTTTCAGTATATTTTAAATCCGAGACAAGTTCACAATTTAGCTATCGGAGGTCCTATGGCTGGCCTCCAGCTATTTAAGGACGTTGAAAATTTTAAAGTCATCTGCTGTGGTGGAGACGGAACCGTGGGATGGGTTCTTGAAACAATGGGTAGGTTCCTAAAATTCAAAATAAATAATTAATCATAAATAATTGAAAACAAAATAATTAAGGGCGTTGGATCCAAGTGTTAAACTCAAAATTCAATTCTTTCTTTCAATCTTCTTTCAAATATAAGACTGCGTATAGAGCGAAAAAATATTTAGTTTAGATACTTTTTGCATAAAATGAGGAATTCAAAATCTAACTTCAAAATTGAATATTTTCATTTTACTTAAAAAATATTTAAATTAGATATTTTCTCGCTCTGTGCGCATAATTCTAGTTAAACATTGATTAATTCTATAGAGGGAGAAAATTCCAAATTTAATATCTGTTGAGTAAAATGAAGAAATCGATTTTTTAGATTTTTAAATATATTTATTACTTTTTTTGCTTATTTGTTTTTAAATATATTTATAGACTTCATGTAGATAATGAAAATTTTTAGCTACCATTTAATATTTTTTCTTTTTAGATCGTGTACAATTTGAAAATCAACCAGCAGTGGGTGTAATTCCTCTGGGAACAGGAAACGATCTAGCAAGATGTCTTCGATGGGGTGGAGGCTACGAAGGAGAAGCTATTTATAAAGTTCTGAAGGTGAAAACAAAAATAAAATGATTTCATAATTGTTCTTAATAATCGTAATACATATATGTAGGCTATATATTTTTAATTTAAAATCTATAAATTATATGCTAACTAAAACTTAGACAAGCTTGAAAGTCTGGTAGTTTTTTGCATTGCAAAAAATTTTGATTTTTTGAAAATTTTACACTAGTGGTGCTCCTTAATTTTTTGAAGGCTCATTATCCTTTGAAGAGATTTGAAAAGATCCAATTTCTATTTTTCATTGAAAAATTAACTACATTCCTTTTCATAAAATTTTAAGCTAATAATTTAATCAATGAAATCCGTTTGTGTGCTGAAACTGCTGAAAAGAAACTAAGTGACTGCTCCTTACTCATTACTCTCCTTTTTCATAATTAATGGAACTAGTTAGCGTTCAAAGAACGAAACGAGAGCCTAGCAAAGGCACAGTGAGGCAAAAAAATGTTTTTGGACAAATAATTGATATTTGCTAACATTATTAACATTAAAACAATATAAATGTTTGTTTTTGTAATACAGAAAATAGAAAAAGCAACTCCAGTGATGATGGATCGATGGCAAATCGAGGTCACGGATCAAAAAGAGGAGAAAAAACCAAATCAGGACTGTATTCCCTACAATATCATTAACAATTATTTCTCGGTGGGGGTTGACGCTGCGATTTGTGTCAAGTTTCACCTCGAAAGAGAGAAGAACCCTGAAAAGTTCAACAGTAGGATGAAGAACAAGCTCTGGTACTTTGAGTATGCAACTACCGAGCAATTCGCTGCCAGTTGCAAGAATCTTCATGAGGATCTCGAAATTATCGTGAGAATTGATTACATTTTTTTCGAAATAACTAAGCTCTCATGAAATTGATAAAATCGAGCTTGTTTGAAGGAATTTCTTTGATAAGTTTGTTTAAAAAAATTTTTCTAGTGTGATGGTGTACCTTTGGACTTGGCACACGGACCTTCACTTCAAGGGGTTGCTTTGTTGAACATTCCTTTTACACACGGGGGTTCAAATCTCTGGGGTGAGCATCTTACGAGGCATCGACTTGGAAAAAGAAAGAGCAAGAGACCTGATAAAGAATTGAGTACAAGTAGTTTCAATTCTGTAGATCTCACTGTTGCCATTCAAGGTATGATAAAGTCTATTCTTTTAAATATCTACTATTGTATCAGTATTAAGCCCAAGATTCTATTCTTCATTTTACTCAACGAAAATTGTAGATAAATATTTTTTCACTCTGTAGCGGTTATATTTTTTCAAATATAAGACTGCGTACAGAGCGAAAAAATATTTAATTTCGATACTTTTTGCATAAAACGAGGAATTCAAAATCTAAATTCAAAATCCAATATTTTCAATTTACTTGAAAAATATTTGAATTATATATTTTCTCGCTCTGTACGCATAATTCCAGTTACAAATTAATTAATTCTACAGAGGGAAGTACTGCAAATTTTAATAATTTTTAAGTAAAATGAAGAAATCGTATTTTTAAATTAGAACTTGGTGACAACACCCATAATTTGAATATTCTTATCCAGATATAGGAGATAACCTGATCGAGGTGATTGGATTGGAGAATTGTTTGCACATGGGCCAAGTAAAAACTGGACTTAGGGCTTCCGGTAGAAGATTAGCTCAGTGTAGTAGCGTTACTATTAAGACTTTCAAAAGATTTCCGATGCAGATTGACGGAGAGCCCTGGATGCAAGGCCCGTGTACAGTAAGTCAAAAAGTCGTTGATATAAAATAATTTTTAACATCAACAGAGAGTCAAAAATTGCGATTAAATATTATTAATTTACTCTTCTATTTTTAGATTCACATAACGCATAAAAATCAAGTTCCGATGCTGATGGCACCGCCCCCAGATAAAAGAAAAGGCTTCTTCCGTTTTTTGAAGAGATGAACACGTCATATAAGACGCGCGAATCGCGTCCACCCTCTCCAGGAAATCTGAGCTTTTTCCCCAGTTTCTTTTTAGTCCAGCCATCACCGAAAATAGCCACGTTCACCTGTCGTAAATTATTATATGTATTATAAAAATTATAATGCGAAGCGAAATTTTTCGTACGTCCGGAATAATTCTTTTAGCGCTCTTATAAATTGTTTTAAGAGACTGTTGAATTGAGTAGCAATGTCTTTATGTACAGTATTTTCGAGATTATATTCAAGATTGTAGGATTATTAGACGCGTGATAGTTACTAGGAAGGCTCGTTTTCAGTTTCATGAAGAAAAAGGATTTTTTTTTCAAATATTTTAAAATTTCACCAGCAATGACCGCATTTATTTAAATTTAAATTACATTTAAAAAGAATTAGAAAGAAATTTAGTTGCAGGTATAAAGTATAATAAAATAATTTAAAATAAGAAATTCTAATTCTAAAAGTCGTAGAAAATTTGAGAAACCGAGCCTCCCTCTTTCGTCCATAATCGATCTGCAGAAATATTTTCATAGAATTGTAAATGTCTAAATATAAATACTAAACACATTGGCAAATGTTGCTGTGAGTAGAAAAGTACGTATGTGATGTAGAAAGAGAAGTCTAATCTGATTTGTTGAAAGATAAGAGATATAGATTTCACGTAGGAAAATATAATTAAGTTGCAATGAATATTATGTCAAATTCATTATCGTTTAAGAGTGTTGGATCCAAGTGTTGAGCTCAAAACTCCATTCTATATTTTACTCCACGAAAATTATAAATAAATATTTGCTGAGTAAAATGAAGAAATCGAATTTTTTGATTAGAACTTGGCTCCAACACCTTTAATTTGAAAATCTACAACTGTAGAGACTCATGTAGCTATGAAAATCCACTTATCTCTTATTTTCAGAAACTAATACTCAGTAAAATAAAAATATAGTTATTAATATGTAATTAATAGTCGACTTCTCTGACAACGTCCAACATACGTTTCGTAAGACTCTCTACTGACAAGTTTAGTAAATCCTGGTAAAAAAATTGGAACATACTCTTAATTACAATTAATTAAGTTATAAATATTTTATTAGGAGAACACCGAGGTGCGTGTTTCTGTCACATCAGGAAGTCTCTAGTCATTTTTTATTCACCGCAATCTTTTAATTTAGATTATACTTAATTTTTATACAATCATATTATTTATTATGGTTTTTAGAAATTTATATTTATTTTTATACATACTTATGAGTGCAAAATATTAAAAATTGGTAACAGGAATGATAAGGTACGAAATACGTTAAACACTTTTTCTAAATCAAGCTTCATATAGGTCCCTGAGTTTATTTTAAGTTTGCATATATAATTTTTAAAAGTAAACGTGCTTTAATATAATAAATATTCAAAACTTTAAACATATTGAATATACAAATTTAAAGCAGATATTTTAAAGTTTTATCTCTAAACTTTTAAAATATTAGTGTTTTTACTGATACTAATTAATATTCTCTTTTAAAAAACTTTGATTCTAGCTTGCGTAACAAATACTCTGAAGCAAATCGCCGGTAATCAAGGAAAACTAGAGTGGTAACAAAAAATGTAAAATCAGTTTTCAAACACTGCCACCTTTAAAAATGTTCATATTCATATCTGTTTTGAATAAAACACATTCTTTTTACTTTCATTTAAAATATATCTTCAAGAGAATGAAAGAAAAAATTTTTGTAAACAGAAAAAGTAAAAATATGGCTATTCCGTGGTATACTTATATTAATTTTAAATCAATTTTTCCTACTACAACAGAAAGCGACTGCTAAAGAAAAAAACTCCCATCGTCATGGACCACAAAATGTAACGAGCTTTCCGTCCGTGAAATATATAGAAATGAAATATTTACATTTAGTCATAAGGTTGTAGAGATAATAATTTTTTTCCCGAAAAAACGGCTATTTCTCGCAGTCGCTTTATTTTTATTTTGCTTGTTTCCGAGTACGTCAACACGATTTTTATTATTTTCTTTTACTTACAACTATACCCCTAAATTATTTTTAGCCATTGATAAATTAATTTATCAATATATTTAACAATGTATGTATTTATCAAAAAATCTATTTTTTCCACATCGATAAAATACATATTCCAGACTCTAGAATAAATTCTAGAAACGTGCATAATAAACTGTTAAAATCCCACAGGGACCAGTTCATTATTTAATAAATATCACTATTTGCAGTACCTATTCATTTCACAGTCTTATTAAAAAGATAGCTTTTTATATATGTAAAACATTTATCAAAATTTAAAATGTAAAATGGCTAAAATGAAAAAACAATTCAACATAGAATAACTTGCTTCGGTAGATTTATAAAAAAAACGTCAGTGCATCTTTACTGTATGTTATATTAATTTAGTAACGAAGAGATTTTATTATCTGATGAAAAGATAAAAAATATTTAATAATTGTTAATAGGCTCAGCAACTCAAGTTTAAGTCTGAAGTGTTACAGGAAATCTCTGTTACATAATAACCACATTTATAAGAACAACCTCTACTAAATAATTTTAAATATGTATTTTATCTAATTTTATTTACTTTAAATCCCCGAATATGTATTTAATTTGAATCTGATAGTTTAAAATTTTACATCTCAGTACAAATGAGTGTTTTCCTCAATATTATAAGCCTGCGATTACGAAAATGATAATTCTCTATCATTGTTGATATTCGTATTATATTTGTCGCATTTTAATAATTTATATAGCGAAATTCTTGCGTATTTTTAGTAAAATTGTAGCCCTACTTACAAAGTTAGGAGGATCGAAATATTACGCTTATAAAAAAGAGGTATACCTATAATAGGTAGGATCTTTAATATATACATATATACACATATAATTATATTGTATATATATATATTTATTTAATTATAAATAGCGCTCGAGTCTAGGAAAGTATCTAAATGGATTTGTCAGCAAAGAAAACTCGCCATTTTGCTTATAATTAGTGCGTAAGGCGTGATAATTATTTTTTCTTTTTCATTCAGTCAGTGTGCTTACTGTTACGAAAATAATACCAAAGACCCAAAAAATAGGGAGACATAATTTACGATTTTTGATAAGAGAATCTACATACCAAAGATGGGCAAAATCCACATTGACAAGTTAATTACAAATTATAAAAATGGCTCACTGAGACAAATAGCCAATTATATATATATATTATACATAATATAGACTATAATTTCATTCACTCTTGTCGACATAAATTAATTAAAAGTATTAATCGGTCAAAAGTTTTCTTTTATCACAAATAAATTATTGGCTTCGCTTTAAATAGTTTATGTCTGCATTCCTGAATCTCATAAATGAATTTTAAACAAAATTTAAATAGTATAAGTAAATGTTAAATTCTAGCGAACTAGAAACAGAGGAAAATTAAATTTCCGCGTCAGTAATTTGTAATTAATTTATAGCAATTTTGCCCGTCGTTATAATACGTATTAATACATGTATGTATACCAACGAATGTGTCAAATAATACGCGAAAGTTCATCAAAATAATTGTCTGCGAAATTGAAAAACGGATTTGGATGAAACTCAATGTAGACACAAATCAATCTGTACCTATAAATACGTAATATTCCTTCGATGTCTGCATAAATTTTATGCAAAATGTAAACCTAACATTATTATTATTTATACAGACTTTCCAAATTAAGAATGTAACAGGGTATCTTCTATTTATATTTTGTTATTTAAATTACGTTTTGACAAACTGATCAAATCCGACTACTACATCTACAATCTACTTTCAAATTATAATAATTAATTCTTGGAAAAATAAAGCACGTGCCATAAATATTATAAACAGATCTCACGCACGATATTTCTAACATATTAGCTAAATTTACTGCCACATTTTTTTGGGTCTACGTATGTTTGAGCACTACTGCCATTTTTCAATGATATTAGACTTGTAAACAAAAAAAAGCCTGTCAAAATAGTGTAAAGCGAGTGTCGAGAAAAAACTAATTAACAAATATGTAAATTTACTCTAGAACGAATTATGTCACTCGGGATATTATCATCCTCGAGATGTAAAGTAAATAGATGATTTCATTAATAATTGTTTTTCAATTAGGATTTGAATTAAAGGATGTCAGAAAAATGTACATTAAATTTATTGAATTCCAATAAAAGATATTTGAATTAGAACTTACGTTTTACTTATCCAAATGTAGCCTAATTTGGCGCCCTCTGCCAATTTCTAAATTAAATTTCTAAATAAAACTTGTAAATGAATTTACAAATTCTTTTTGAAAAGTAAAAACAAAATCTAATACATCCTCTCTGATAAGAATGTAAAAAAAGACTATAAAAAACGTTATAAAAACAAACTTATTTCAAAATCAAAATACTTATTCGAAAGAATTGTATAGTGCTGCCACCTACATCCGGTAGGTCGTTTTTGTGTTGAACTAACCTGTTACCTAACTTTGCCTTAACTCAAAGATAGTTCTGTCCTTTTCTATCATATGGCCCTATCTCTCTTGCGGTCACGTGACAAGAGAGATGGTGCAATATGATAGAAAAGGACAGAACGATCTTCGAATCCAAGTTACAAAGTTACGTATCATATAGGTTTAGTTTAGTTCACGATTATTTCCGGTTATCAATGAACGAAATGAACTAAAATGACTAAAATCACTGAAATGAACTGAATCTCACTTCTCACTTTCATAGGGTTTGTAGTTTTTCATGTTTTTCATATAGTTTTCCATTTCGGAGTCCAAAAGTTTTAACATGTGTAAATAAATGACGTGTTGCTAGAAATCTTTTAAGTACCGCAATTTAAAGTTTATTTATGTATTATGTATAAAAAGGTATGTAAAAATGTATCAGAATTTCAATTTCATTGAAAATTAGCCGCTAGGCGTGCCACCGGTTGGGGTTAGAGCTTAGCCTTCAGTCTTCGTTCCGGTTATTTTCCATATAAAATAGAAATATAATTAATATTGTGCAGGTGCAGAATCTTTTGAAGATGATTAAACCTGACGAAGATATCCGACAGCAGTATCCTCAATATCCACAGACTGTGTAAGTTTACAATCAAAATTTTATATTTTGCCATTATTTCCTCTAAAATCCTGAAATTTATGGTTTCACAATTAAAGTTTTCTATAACCAACTCCTGCATTCTACTTCTTTTTTATGAGATATTTAACTCTTATTTAGATTTTCACATAGATTTCGATGCCCCTATCAAACGTTTTTGGTTAGGTTTCATCAGAAATCTTTTATTCTTTTGTACGTTACATGTATATATATATATATACATACACCCACATCATCCACATCATGCACATATGTAGAAGTACATGATAAAGTATAATTAATAAAATTGACATTAATTGTTAGCTTTCAATTGAATTTTGTAATTTTGTTTAAAATTTTATTGAAAATTCTATTCAATTTAGTAAAATAGGTGCCGTAGAAACTTCTGTAAATTGATGTTTTATCAATAATATTAATCCGATATGAACACCTATAAGATTTCTTTATTTTATAATTCTATTTTCTTATTTACTTATTAATTTTTCTTATTAACTAACTCCTTGGAATGAAATTCTGATGAAGAAAATAAGTGATGTTAAGAAACTCTTGCAGGTAATTTATAGTCCTTATCAGTAAAATTTGAAACGATCTGGTAGAGTTTGTAAACATTGTACGCTCGCCTCTATATACGTTCGAAGGCCATTGACTTTGTGGTTTCGATTCTAAATACTAATGAAAAAATAGCTAACACTCAAGGAGATGTATAAATGATTTGTATTTTATAGGTATATTATTACTTTCAACTCCTTTCCATTTTCTATTTGTCATACAAATATTCAAGTTGTACCAAGTACTGTTTGATATTATAATTTGTATCATAGATAAAAAATATGTGCTTTTGAAAGAAATATGAGTTTTATTAAAGCTTTACCTATAAATCGAAGTTTGGAGAATTAAGATCTTTCCTGTTTGTTTCCAGGGATTTCAATGGACAAGAAGATCAACATTCTACCGAAATAGTTAGCATCGATGTAACCGTGATCCCTTCCCAAGGTGGTCACCAGCATGGAAGTTCGAAAGTTAAGCTGAAGAACATAGTCGATTTTTCATGGGAACATCGATACTACACTGGCCATCTTTTGGCCGTACACATGTCTGGAAAATACCTTGCCTATGGTATCAAAGGTATATCTTTTAACCTTTTCTTAGCTCTCAATATTCAAACAACTTAATACAGGCAATCAAAATTCAATAACAAAATTAAAATATCAAAAATCCCTAATTCTATTTTTTTAAATAGCTGGAACTGGAAGTGGTGTCGTTCGCGTAGTAAATAAAGAGCTAGAGCATCGACTACTATTAAGAGGAATGCGAGGTGCTGTTCAGGATTTGGCTTTTGCACATGTTTCGAATGCTATTCTAGCATGTGTAGATTGTTTCGGCACCCTCTTTGTTTACACAATTGAAGCGTTACCTGGGGAATTGTCACATGCTCTAATATTACAAGTAAATGCAGAAGATGTATCTCCTACTAGTCACAGAGTTATTTGGTGTCCCTATATTCCGGAAGAAGACGCCGCCGACGGAGACGAGGTTTCTAAGCTTCTGGTGTTAACGAGAGGACCTAAAGCTGAATTGTGGTCAGTCGCTGCTGCATCACGACAATGGACTAAACCTGTGAATGTAATTATCCACATTATCTTTTAGAGTTTTATACATTAATTGAACTTTTATTAAACTAATAAGTATATTTTATTTTTGATTGTTTTAGATTACAGATGCTGAAGTTGAAAGTAGTGGAGTTGTACTAGAAATTTGCGAACACACCGACACTATTGTCGAAGCTACTTTTAGCCCCGATGGCACAGCTTTGGCTACAGCTAGTCTCGATGGTGAAGTCAAGTTTTTCCAAGTCTATATGTGTGGTCATATCGGACAACAAAAACCGCGATGTTTGCATCAGTGGAGACCGCACAATGGACGACCTATTTCGTCTTTGTTCTTCCTAGATGATCACAAAAACTATCAACCCGAGTAAGTTCTTCCTAATTAGATTTAATTCCTTCGATTTAAAAATTGAAATTACCAAAATATTTTTTCTTTAAGCAGTGCTCAATTCTGGAGATTTGCGATAACCGGCTGCGACAACAATTCAGAATTAAAACTCTGGTCCTGTGAACTCTGGTCGTGTTTACAAACAATCAAATTTGCACCCACATCAGGCAAGACAGTCACACCCGTCTTGAAAGCCGGTCTGGACTTGAGTGCTGGATACCTTCTCTTATCTGATATCTACAATAGGGTTTTGTATATACTAAGCCTAGCGAAAGATAGTGGAGCGGCAGTAGCATGCATCAACACAATATCGGAATTCCTCCTGCCATATCCAATTCTCAGCTTCGCAATTGTAGATGCTGGACAACGAAGAGTAAGGCCCACAGGAGAGTCACTCGAAGATTTGTGCCCTGGTGATGACGAGAATGAAGACCAACTTGTTATTAGAATGTATCTCGTTCAGCCTAAGTCACTTCAAGAGTGCCATGTAGCCTTTAGGCCAGCTATGCAAGCCAGTGGAAATTGCTTAATGGATACCCTCACCCATGATTCTCTTGATTATTCTGAAGACCTTCCAGAAATCGGAGCCGTAAATCACAATGGTCTTGTCGAAGTAAATAGCGAAGAAGAACGTACAGTTTCAGCATCGATTGAAGCAGCTAATCCCACCTCGGGATTGAATCTTATGACTCCTGATGCCTTTAGTTCGCCTGCTAAGAAGGAAAATGCTTTGGATTCGAGTGCTAATAGCCCAGAATTGGGTAATGTCCTTTCAGCAAGTCCATCTCTTGCTCAAGCAGTGCATGCATTAAATTCTTCCGAGCCACCCTTAGCAACAAGTGAAATCGAGGAACAGGCTTTGCCGAGTGGTGGAAGTAGCCCTTCTAGAGAAGTGAGGGAAATTCTTTCGCTCGCGGAACCAGAAGAAGTTGATGGTGAAACAAAAGATGACGATCTACCTACAAAACAAGATCCGAATTGGGCAGAACTTTCAATGACATTGATGAAAGATCCGATAGTGCAAAGGGATATTGAACAAAAAGACATAAAACCAGTGATCATTACCGACGAAGAAATGAAGTGGCGTCTTCTTAACGAATGTAAAATCGTTTCCCTTGCCGAAAAATTTGACTCCATGCTTCAAATTGTTCAAGATCAGCGACAGGAACTTTCGGAATTGCGGATGGATATTTCGAGACTGAGAAGCGAGACTCCCATAGGGAATAGAATAGAAACGGCTGTAGCTCGAGCCACTCAGCAACAGACGGCTAATGTAGAACAGACTCTGTATAATCACATGTCAAGACAACACGAATTTCTGAGTAACTTGGAGAAATCAATCAAGGAAAATATCGAAGCAACTTTACCTCAAGTTTGCAAAAATGCAGTAGAACCATTAAAGACTCAATTTAGATTAGATGCAGCGAAAATGGACGAACATTTGAAATCGAATTTGACTCATTTGATCACCGGAACTCACATGAAGGAAATGATTGCTGTTGTAACGGCCAATGCCGCCAAACCTGCTATCGAACATCTTTTTAAAGAAACTTTTACGAATACTCTTCTACCTGGAATGGAGAAAGCGTGCCAGGTGATGTTCAAACAGATTCAAGACACCTTCATCAAGGGTACGAGAGAGTGTAAGTATTAAATTAAGTATAAATTATATAATACTAAATTAATAACGAAAATGTTACATTGGAATTATTTAATTTTTAGATTTGCAAAATGTGGATTCGATAGTAGAAAGACAATGCCAGAAGCGGAATGATCAGAAGGCTGAAGCGCTGGTAGGGGTTGTGAAAGAAGAGTTGCACAATGCACTGACAAGAGGATTGTCAGTTTTACAGGAAGGAACCTTGAGGACGATTCGCGATTCTGTTCGGGAAAATCTTACTCATCATCTGTCAGATATCTCCGGGGTTCGGTAAGGATTTTAACGAATTTTAATATAAAACTTTGAAAGCTAAACGAATAAAAAGGAATAATCGAAAATAATTTAAAAATGTTAAAATTCAGTAGAAATAATTCCAATCTATTTTCTATAGATCGAGAGCAACAACACCTGGTCCAGCAGCTCCTGGACTAGCAGATAATCAAGCTAGAGTCTTATCGCATTTACAAAGAGGTCAGTTGAACGCAGCGTTCCAACAAGCTTTGAGTGCAAGCGACCTCAATCTAGTAGTTCTAGTCTGTGAAAAAACGGATCCAGCACGAGTATTTTCCTGTCCAATGGGAACTCAAGGACCAAGGTCGATTTTACAGCAACCTGTGATACTTTCCCTTGTACAACAACTATCCGCAGATTTAGGACACCGAACTGAGCTTAAACACAGGTAATTTCTTCATAATCGGGAGTTTTTATTTTTTTAATTTGCAATTATTAAAAATTTTGTTTATTTTGTTTATAGGTGGCTGGAGGAAGCGATCCTTAATCTTGATCCTGCAGATCCAGTGACGAGAGAACACATGGGAACTGTACTAAGCAACTTACAAACCCAACTAGGTCTTTTCGTAGCAGCAAACCCGACTCATCGTTCAGCTCGAGCGATGAAAATGCTCTCAATGGCCACGCGATCATTGTTAAATGAGCACCCATGACCAGCATACGCGTGAGATTATTCGATAAATTCTTACTTTCGTGATAATAAACCAAACCTACAGTTTTGCACACAAGCAATATTAGCAAAAAGATTGCACCTCGCTCGACGTGAACAAGAACGCAATGGAAAGACTTTTTATATTTCAGACTTTTGACTCTTGCACTACTATACCAGTATTTATTTAAAGTAATCTATTTTATTTTTAGAAACTTAAAATTTCCTTTCTTCAAACTCTATTTTTTTCTTTTCTATTTATTCGAATTGCAACAAAAATTATTATTTTAGTTCATACTTTAAGTTTTTAAGTCAAAAGTGTAAAAATTTGTTCTCATTCATGCATCGAACTCAGTTTTTAAAACAAACGTTCTGCGAGAAATATTCTTCTTTTAAAAACTATTATTCAAAATTTAGGGACATATTTTATTAATTTTAATCAGAGTTATTTATTTAATTTTCTACATGTCTTCCGTTGCGAACGATTAAAGGCGAAAGATTTATCGTGGATGGGCATTTTTTTAAAGCACTGTAGATTCAAAAACGACGAGTTAATAGTTTTGCTCTGAGATATGAAAAATACCTTTATCACTTTATAAGTTTTTTTAGTATTGTATTAAAAGTGTGGGTTTTCACACTAATTTAGAAATATCTTTTTCTTTTGTACTATATTGTATGTTTTAAACATCAGTATTTTCATTACAATTGTTCGAGTTTTTGGTAATTTAGATTTAGGTTCTACCAAAATTTAGTATCTTATTACTTAAACTCCTTTTCACATTTATCACGAAAGTTTATCGAAAATAATGACGTATTTAGTGAAAATCGTCTGAGCAAAGCTCTTTCGAATCAAGGCAAAATGAAAAAAATGATTATTCTATAGTTTAATAAATAACATGATCGTTCCCATTTGTTTCAAAAGTAAAAAATCATGTTTAAAACATAAATAACGTGCTTACATAGAACTGGTTATTGACGTTTGACACGCTAATATTTTATTTCTTTAGATCTAATTTTGATAAAAAAATCCTTCGATATTAATGTGAAATTTATTTTAATTTTTGAGAATAAGAGACTTGCTAATGAACAGTAAAATTGCTTTCTTTTTTTTCTTTCTTTACTTCATTATTTAAAATTTTTAACTGTATTTATGAAGAAAATGCTTTAATTCTGAAACTTAAAAAAAATTAATTTCATATACCCAAACAAAAAGTATCCTTAGGAGATATCAATTAAGGTTTTCATAATAGTTTTCAAGAATATTAGCTGTGATTAGGAGTTATTTCTAAATAAGGGAAAAAACATTGCATTTTATTAAGAAAAAAAAAAGACTTAACTGTTGATACTCCCATGTTTTCTCATTTTCTTACCCACTAAAAGATTAGACTTCAATGTAGTCTTTCATTTTTAAAGTCTTGGTTAGAGATTGAACAAAATGTATCAGGTTATACGAAATATTTTTAAATTAAGGGAATGCGAATGCATGAAATGGATAAATAGGTTGAAAGTGCTTTATTGTTTAATGTAAAGAGTTTTTTTTTTAATATGCAGATCATGGTAGTTCTTTATATAGCGTTAAATGTAAGTTTGTAATATATAGATTTTAAAGTTATTTTAAAATTAAACCCCAAAATATTCGCTGGTACACGAAAAAGGAGATATGAATCCGAGGCTTATTAACGTATTTAATTGATTCAGATCAGCTGTAACTGTTACGTATGTTTAATCAGTCTTTCAAGATATCTCCTACGCAAAAAATATTTCATTTATATTAGTTATTTAAAAAATGACTGTTGTATAACTTCGAGTGAACTTACAGCAAATACTTATTCTTAATAAATAAAAAGAAGTGTATAATAAAAAAGAATAAACTCGTTTCATATATAAAATATGTATATTGTAAATATTTATTTTATAGATCTTACTTCTATTTATTAAGTAGAAATTTGAGCTTTTAGAGCTTCTTTTACATGACTTGGAAGTTTAACCCTTTTCCTTTTTCTAACTTTCCCACTTGTTTTTGCAGGTTGATTTTCTACATTCTTTTTTTGTTTCTTTTTACAACTCAACGGGTTTGGACCTCCCTTTTTTCGTTTCTTTTTAGGTTTAACATCCGTTTCTCCCAAACCCGACTTTTCTTTAAGAATTTTGATTGTTTGAATTTGTAAATTATTCGTTACTGCTCCATTTCGTAATTCTTCGGCGCGTTTACAACTTACTTCGGATGGACGTTCAAGAGTTGGTGCTTTTTCATGCAAATAAAGGAGAGGAACTCCCGGAATATTCCTAACACGGTCTTGAAACTCGCGATCTTGTGTGGCGATAATATATCTGTGGTTAAAAATAATGTTTTTCGTTAGTTTACATTTTTTTTTATTTTTTAAAACAAAATAATGTAATTTGCGCATGAATTAAAAAAAATGTAAATTACCTAGAGGCATTATCATTCCCAACCATTGATTTTAAACATTTTGATCCAGAGACTGAATTTTTCTCGTGTCCACATTTATGCAGAGGAAATTGCTTTACAATCTGTAATGCTCCGTTTAATTTCCTTTCCAAACGTGCTAATTTTTCAGTTTCCAAAATAACACACTGCGTGGTGAGTAGTTTTACTTCAGCTTGGAAATATTTTACTAACTGTTCTTTTATATTGAATTTTGCCTAAATGCAGAAAAGATAAATTTATAAAAAATAAACACATTTTGAACATAACTAATATCAACCTATATTTTTATTTTTATTTTACAGTTTTCAGAAGAGCATGCATATTAAAAAAATGAAGAGAATCAAACTAAATCTAACAGAATATTTTAATTATTTAAGTATATTTTTAATATAACAAAAATTAAGGATAAACGAGTATTATTAAATTACTAACCTCCAAAGCGGCATACACAAAAGGTCCATCTATTAGAATTTGAAAAGGCTCCCGAAATTTATAATTATTTTTAAAAAAACCTAGATGTTTCTGCACTTTTCTCTGACGGGAGATTTTCATTTTGGATCACAAAATCAATAAATTTCCTTTATTTTTCTCCAATTATTCCATCGAACGCTCCAACTTCAATGTTGATGTTGACGCCATGATGAAAAAAAGCAACTCCAACCAGGGTTGGGTAGGTAAAATATCTTAGGTAAATTACATGGTTTTATACAGTAATTTACTAGATAATTTACGTCAAAAACATCAAATTCATATGGAGTGGGGGGTTTTCTATGTAATATACGTAATTTACATAAGTAGAAAACTCTGTAAACGGTCAGACAAAAAACTTCGAGCGCCGCGTTACTACCCAACCCTGGACCTACTTTTTCTTGTCGTGGGAGAGGGGGAAGTGCAGTGACGTTTAAAAATGTAAACAAATAAATATTATGCTGTAAAAATGGGATTAAAAATGCGTATAGTAAGGAAATATGTGGTGAAAAATTGTAACAATGCTTTAGAAAATCACGACGAACATGAAAAATGGAATAGAAATCGTAGAAAAGTGTTTTATCATAGGTAATAACATAATTTATTTGAGCATGTGGTTATGTTTGACTGAAACATTATAAATATAATTAAATTAGTACATTCTTTATATATATCTTCCAAATTATTTCAATACCATAATTTATTGAAGAACTTTTTGACAATGAAGAACAACTTCTCATATAGAAAAACTATTTATTGATAAAATTGCTTATAATTGCTTATATTTATATTATAAATATATAAATATCAGTCTATTAAATAGTTCCAGAAATATTTCACGACAATCAGAATAGGAGCATTTAATTAGAAACTTTATTTACAAAATTTACACTATCCACTCGTCTCTATACAATAATAGTAAGTTAACTCTCTAATCTTTTTTTTTTACAAAAAAAATCCCCAAATTTTAGTTTCCTCTCATTTAATTCAAGGGAGGATTTCTATCTTGACAATTTTTCCTTTTGATCTTTGCCAATTAAGAGTTTGTGTATTCCTATGGAATCAGTCGGTGAAGAACTTGACTGAACTGATTGCTGAGAAGCTTTCGTTTTTAATAGTGGCGGAGAAGGTGGAATTTGGCTTAGAGATGATGGAAGAATAGACTGATCGTTCTTTTCAGAAGATTGTGATTGTAGGATCTTTTCATCTTTAATTTGACCAACCTCCGGTTCCCTCGTGAACCTGGGTCCTTGAACTATGTATGGGCCCCATGAATTTTCCATGGTTCCTGTTGATCCAAACATTTGTAAAGATGATGGCCTATCCAGGATTCGAGATAGTGGTCCAGGTTGTAATCTTCGTGGATCGTAATTCGTTCTGCCATTAACTTGCATTTTTTGAATATTCTCCTCACCCTAGAACAATAAAATTGGTTGACCAGTTATTTCCCATTATTTTTTTTACTTTAAGTTAAAGTATACAAATTTAAACCATAAAATGTTTTAAGGATTAAAAAGCATCTAAAGTTTTGAACGTTCAACGGTTAATGAAATATTTTCTTTTAACCAAAATTTACTTTCAAGTATATTGTAAACAATTTCTTAATATTTTTTTAACTCACTGTTGGAGCAGGCCCAGAAGGACGTAAAATATTGTTCCCTGGAGAAACTGGTGCTGGAGTTGGAAGAAATCCTTGACTATCAGGTTGCACGATCTCAAAGTTAGGATTGTAAGAAGGAGCAACAAAAAATGGAATAAAATTATTTGGGGTGTTTTGTGGATTAATTGGAGTGTTTTCAGGATTATTTGGGATGTTTTGAGGTAAATGAGAGAAAACATTTTGAGAATTATTTGGTGGCTCGTTTTGAGAATGACCAAACTTTTCTTGGGACTGGGCTTGAGAAAATGATTTTTGAGGAGGTTGAGGCTGAAGCTGAACATTGATTGGTAAATTTTGAGGATAAATTGAAGGAATGTTTTGAGGTCTATTAGTTGGAAAGTTTTGAGGTATATTAGTTGGAAAGTTTTGAGGTCTATTAGTTGGAAAGTTTTGAGGTATATTAGTTGGAAAGTTTTGAGGTATATTAGTTGGAAAGTTTTGAGGTCTATTAGTTGGTAAGTTTTGAGGCCCATTAGATAGAAAAGTTTGGGGTGGAGCAAATGGAGGATATCCTGGAAAAGCCTGTGGTGGATAATTTGGTGGACAAAGTGGGTAATAACTAGAAGGGAAATTTTGAGAATAATCAGGTGGAAACATTTGAGGAGGAAGAAATGGAAATGTGGGATAATTAGGAAAAAAGTATGGAGGGTAATTGAGTGGGAGATTTTGGGAATAACTGAAAGGAGAGGTTTGAGGAGGAACAAATGGTAAGGTAGGATAACCAGGGAAAAATTGTGGAGGACAATTCGGGAAAACGTTTGGAGGATAACTGGTTGGAAGATTTTGAGGATAATAAAACTGTTGTTGGGTCTGAGGTTGATAAACTGATCCTTGAGGACTTTGAGGCTGAATCTCAATAATAGATGGGATGCTCTGTTGTCCTTTTTCTGTTTGAATGTTCCAATTCATAGGGATTTGAGCTGATGGCGAAGGTTGAAAGAATGGAAGACTTGGTATCTCATAATGTGGTTGAGAAAATTGATTATCTGGCTGAAGATTCACGTTTGTCTGCTGTGGTTGTGGAATTTGTTGAGGTTCTTGAGGTAATTGTGGTAGATTTGTAATTGTTGGCATGTCTTCTTTACAAACTTCTATAGGACCTGTAACTCCAGGAGTTAATTCAAAGCAAATTTTCGTGGGAGAAGTATTTGGACCAGGTACTGTTTTACAAGCTTTTTTTGCACGATTTACAGGTTTTAAATCTGCAGCTTTAAATTTTAAATCGTCCTTTAGTTCCAATTCATCCTTGAGTTTTAATTCGTGCTTTAACTTCAATTTATCCTTCAATTTTGGTTCGTCCTCCAATTCCAATTCATCCTTTCGGTGATCTCTACTTCTTCCCAAATTCGAATTATCAAATTTTGGAATCTCAACCTTGGATTCCTTAACTTTGGTGTGAACATTATCCTTGAGAATTGGAATTTGAGTTAGATCCTTTTTTGTCGATTCCAATCCGGCTTTTTTCTCAGTATTTTTTGTATTCGAAGTCGATTGGACTAGGATGGGTCCCAATGTTAGAAAAATTAACACGAAAAACTTCATAGTTCTCATCGCGATTTATTGTGCGAACTCGATTGAATCGTGGGAAGAACTGAGGTGGGCAAGGCGGAATTAATTGATTTAATAAAATGAATTTAGGACACTTGATTTGCTAATATTGTTGATGTCTCAATGCAATTGAAATTGCAGAGCAACACGCATACCGTAGCTCTAATTTCATAACTTATTTGATTGGGGTAAAATGTCCACATCGATCTTGAAGAATTTTTTCAAATAGATTCAATTTTCAATGAAACTTTGTTTTGAAATAAATATAATTATGTATTCAAAAGTAGGATTAAGATTTATAAGAGTTGATTAAAATAGTAATCAAGAACACAATTTTCAAACTAATTTTACTTTCTTTACAGTATTAATTTAAAAACAAAATTAATAATATTTGTTGCTTTTTGGAAAAGATATGTAATTAATAAAACATAATTTTAATAAATTAAAATTCGACCTTTAAAATTGACTTTCTGGACTTCCAAGGGTGAATCCACGCGTATTCCCTTTCAGTCGATGGATTCAGGGATTTGAAGAGGTTTCTAGAGATTTTAAGAGATTTTAACGAATTTTAAGGGATTTCGAAGGTTTTCGTCATTTTAAAGAGAAAAATTAACAGGTGATAATAAATGAAGGGATGTAATGATTTAAGAAACGGCATTCCAAAATATGTATAAACGAACCATTTATTTATCAATAATTATGAATGTTGCAAGGTTAATGCATATAATCTGAATTTCATTGATGAAATTGCATTCCAATTTGTCAATAAATCAATATGAAATCGGCTTATGTAAAAAAATGTCTTTTATTAACTCAGCAAAAGTGCGTTAACCTTGCAAAACAATTGCAACATTAATTTTCAAACGTTGCTACAGTTATCAGAATTATCTAAGTCATCTACATTACAGAAAAATTTACAATAAGTTTATTTGTTTTTTTTCTTGTTTTTTTCATTATTCTTAAAAAAATTTTTCGAAAAATAATAATAATATTCGAAGTAAAATTATAGTAAATATCTTATTTAAAATTCTGTACATTATAAAAAAAATCTCACGTTCTATTAACACTTAATAGGCATTTTTTTAATCAGATCATTTTTGTATCAAGAGATTCTGTAGAAGTTGATGGTTCAGGAATAGTCGTATCAAATTTCTCAACTTTAGTTTTTATTTTTTCTATACGCATTATCTGCCGTGGTTTTCCTTCATTTTCTTCAGACTCTTTCTCTTCTTTAGTTTCTTCAGAATTATCTTTTTCCATATCTTCCACTTCCAGGTGTTTATGTGTTTCTTTCTTGCTTCTATCCAATTCATCGTTCTGTACTACTTCAATTTCTTTTATAGTTTCACTTTTTTCTTCTATTGGTTTCCCTTGTTTTTTGAGATCTTCCAAATTATTTTGATTTTCTTTCTTTAAATTTTCATTTAAAGTAGTATTCTGTTCTTCTATCTGCTTCCCTGTTTCCCATCGATTTATTCCCCATATATCTTCATCTTTTTCTTGACCATCATCATTTTCATTTTCACCGTTTTTATTATTTCTTTTATTATTATTTACAATAATTGAATCTGAAAATGATTTCTTTATCACTGCTTCCTCTAATTTATCTTTCAAATTTATTTCAGGTGGCTGATTCAAAGATTTCTGTTCAATTTCTGGACTTAACATAATGCCTGAAGGTGACAATCCTGAATTCAATTGCTGACGCTTTTCATGGACTTTGCGAAGCTTTTTTTGAATTTCATCTTCAGTATTACGTTTTTCGTACAGTGTATTTTGTTGCTTCCTTTGTTGTTTGGCAACTTTAAGCGCCTTTTTGATGACATCCTGTAATTCTTCATCTGTCACGGGCTTCTCCATTTTTTCATTTGATAAGGGATAGATTTTTTCATTATCTGTTCCTGAGGATGTGATATCCGCACGATAGAGAACATAAAACCTCTGAGGTGGAAGTGCTGGAGATTCATCTGTGTAATCAGATTCATCATCTTCAGCAAAAGGTGCCCCACTCGCCATTACATGGTAAGGGTTGTAACTGTGCATCATTTCATTTGGGTAGTAGTATGAACCTTCAAAAACAAATTTTTATTTATCGAAATATATTTTTTTTTAACTAGGCTTTATTTTATACTAGCAGAAATTTAAGATTTTAAGAGATTTCAAGTTTTGGAGCCAAGTTCTAATCTAAAAATTTGATTTCTTCATTTTACTCAACAAATATTAAATTTGGAATTTTTTCCCTCTTTAGAATTAATCAATTTTTAACTAGAATTATGCGTATAGAACGAATAAATATCTAATTAAATTTTTTTTAGGTAAAATAAAAATACTCAATTTTGATGCCAGATTTTTAATTCTTCATTTTATGCAAACAGTATCGAAATTAAATATTTTTTCGCTCTGTATGCAGTCTTATATTTGAAAAAAGATTAGCGCTACAGAGCGAAAAAATATTTATCTATAATTTTCGTTGAGTAAAATGGAGAAGCCTTTAATAAAATTTTCGTAGAGGTTTCAATGATCGAAATTAATTTTTAAGTATCCAAATTTTCTTTGTACCTGGGTAAGACATATATGGTGAAGTTTGGAAAGTTGTACCAGGATTCTGAAGATTTTTTGGTTGGTTGGTTTCGTGAGCCATTGGGGAACTTGGAGAACTTTGAGTATTTATTTTTGAATTATACTGATTCGCATCTGTTGTTACTGGATTTGGGGAGGGAAGAGATAGAGATTTTTGAGTCTCTTCTGTAGCAGAAATTGGTCTCTGAATAACATATGGTGAATTTCCAGCGATTTCTCTGGTTGCTCGACAAGTTTCTGGTGGATAATAATACGTATCCGATGATTGTGGGACATCAGACTGCTGAACTTCGGATTCATATTTCTGAGCATTTGACCACTCCTTAGGCGAAACTCCTCGAAGATCACGATAATCACGTTTAGTCAGGGATTCGTGAAACCTGAAGAATTGTACATTAATTAAAAAATGTGTATGCTGACCTTGTACCAAATATGTGGTTTATGTTCTGAATCTCCAAATGAACGAATTTTTGTATTAATTATATATTTTTTAAACTAGAAACAGTTTTAAAACAATGATTTAGTTTCACTACAAATAATTCTGTATGAAAGAAACTTGTAATTTCTGTTGTCAATATTAGTTAAAGAATTAAAATTTAAGTTTAAATACTCTTCAATTTATATTCGGTAGAATTAATTAATTTTTAACTAGAATTATGTATACAGAGCGAGAAAATATTTAATTTAAATATTTTTTAAGTAAAATCAAAATATTCAATTTTGAAGTTAGATTCTTCGTTTTATGCAACAAGTATCAAAATTAAATATTTTTTCGCTCTGTATGCACTCTTATATTTGAAAAAAGATTAGCGCTACGGAGCGAAAAAATATTTATCTATAGTTTACGTCGAGTAAAATGAAGAATGGAATCTTGAGCTTAACACTTGGGTTCAACGCCTTTAATTCACTTTGAAAAAATTGATTTAACATAAAAATTCTTACCATGGGGAGTCAATTTCACTCGAATCCTCTGGATCACAAGCATGGGATACTGATTCTGGTCTTGCATTTGAAGTGCAGTAATCTGGAGGGATTCCATAGCAAACAACTGCACTGGCAATTAAGCCAAGCAGAGCGACAATTGTGTTTTCTGGCATGATGCCACGTAAAGATTCAAGATGCAAAACTACCTACTTACTCCTTTTATTAACTTCTTATGCTCAATATAATTTTGTAATCAAGTTTTATATTTCCGCAAAAATATTATTGTTATGGTACACAATATAATTCTGATTCTAAGGGACCTTCTGAAAGACCGGAAAAGAAAAGATTCATTGTTTAACAACTCTTTTCAATTTACGATGACTTCTTTAAACGTTCCACGAATTCAAGGCAGAGAAACGAACAACTTAAATATCATAAAGAAATAATTTACAAGAGAATGCTTGGAAAACTTTGCGGAAACATGTAATAATCATGGAAAAGTAACTTTTTTTTAGTAACGGTAACGGTTACGCGTTACTTTTTTTAAATTAAAAAAAAAATTTTTAATTACCAGTGATAAAAAATTATATAGAAGAAAATAATAGGAATGTTATTAGGGAAAAATAGTATAAGAATATCAATAGTTTTTTGGCGATTATAGGATAATCATTGTAGGAAAATCATAAATGTCTTAATGTTATTTATTTCTATAAATATTGCTATTTTTTTAAATAAAACTTTTTTTCAAAATTTAAAGCATCTGAAATTTAAAAAGGAAAAAAGTAGTCCTTGTTTTACTTATTTCATTGTACATTAAAAATTACCAAACTCTGAAGGCTACATAAAAATAAACGTATTTTCTTTGATTATAGTAAGAAAAGAATGTGCTTTGCGTTGCAGTTTATTAATTATGCAAGAGTCGTGTTACTTATGGAAACTTGGACGCTGGAAAATAATAATATTTTTTTAAAATCATAATTTTGAACCTAAACATTTATTTTTATTTTTTTGAAGTAACGATGTTCTGTTTCTAAACATTTTATATTTTTTTCATCCAATCTGAAGAGAAT
Source organism: Synergus umbraculus (assembly GCA_900474325.1). Taxonomy (NCBI): domain Eukaryota; kingdom Metazoa; phylum Arthropoda; class Insecta; order Hymenoptera; family Cynipidae; genus Synergus; species Synergus umbraculus. Next base: position 29,093 of record UCOK01007048.1, read on the forward strand.
CCAGAATCTATGCTGACCCAAAAATGTATGGCAAAAATTTTTATGATGCTAGAGTTTTGCTTTATAATAATGATTATTACTGATCTAACAAAATATTTATTAATATTGGTTAATTCTTTTTTAATTATTTAAACAAACTGAATTTGTTTCAAAGCGAATTGCAGACGTTGAAACCTAGTGTTAAACTCAAGGTTTTATTCTCCATTTTACTCAACGAAAATTATAGATAAATATTTTTTCGCTCTGTAGTGCTCATCTTTTTTCAAATATAAGACTGCATACATAGCGAAAAATTATTTTATTTTGATACTTTGCGCATAAAACGAAGAATTCAAAATCTAACTTTAAAATTCAATACTTTCGTTTTACATACTTAAAAAAATGGAGTTAAATATTTTATCGCTCTGTGTGCATAATTCTAGTTATAAATTAATTAATTCTACAGAGAGAAATAATTTCTATTTTAATATTTGCTAAGTAAAATGAAGAAATAGAATTTTTAGATTAGAATTTGGCCCCATCACCCTTAAATTAAAAAGTAATTAAAGTTTTAATCACCTACATTTGAAGGAAAAAAAAATATTTTAAATTGTTTCCTCAAAAATGTTGATCTGAAAGATGTGGTACATAATTATTAAAACGTTTGTTGCAATTACGCTGTTGTGTTATGCTGATTAATCAGGTTTTATTACGTAAAAAGCACAAAGATACTTGTAAAATTAATAAGTTTCACAAATATTTCTAAAACACAAAAATTAAAAACAATCTCATTTCTTCGAAAAAGGCAATCATCATTATTCGCCGAATCGTTATACAAATTGATGATTACGTGTTTTTTTTTCAGCCGCACAAATAATGAAGAAATCAAAGCACCACCTGCGTGGATATGCAATTTTGGTACACGAGGAATTACAACATCAGCCACATCACCTAAATTCCTTTTAAATCGAACCATAGCCCATCTCAAGCATCAGTTCCAGTTACGGCTCCAACCTATTCAGATCTTGAATCAAGGAAGCCATGAAAGTTTTCGTATTAACTCTCTTCGTCTTGGGTCTTACCCTGACCCAATCATCACCAGTGGCGAAGAAGGTTGAAAAAAGAACAGCAATCGAGAGTTCCAAGACTGACATTTCTTCAAAACTCTTCAACCCGAAGGATGAGACTTTAAAATCCGACAACTTCCGACCCAGGAGTTTCAAATTCGATGATCTCAAAACCGAAAATTTCAAGACTGAAAGCAAGGATGAGAATAAGAGCGATAAAAAAGACGATATAAAAGATCTGAAAAAGGACGAAAAAAAGGACGAGCTAAGACCAGAGGATGATTCTGAAACTGTAGAAGTTGATCGAGAGAAGAAATCATGCAAAACAATAAAAACTGAGCCAAGTCCACCAACCAAAATCTGTTTGGAAATTTCCAGTGCTCCTCAGACAGTGGAAGTTTGTCAAGATGACCCAGCACCTCGTCCAGTAATTCAAGAACCTCAACCAGCACCACAATCGCCTCCAGAGACTCATATTGAATTTCAACCAACATTTGAAGTAGTTCCTCAACCAGTTTTCCAAGTGCAACCTCAGATTGTTTGTGAACAACAACCTCAAGTGGTCTACATGCCTCCACCACCTCAACCTTCCACAATTTGCTTTGAAACTACTCCTCAACATCCAATGTTTCCCTTACAACCAACTCAGATTTCTCAACTGCCAGCTGTCTCTGTTCAGCCTCAGCCTCAGTTACCAATTATTCAAGTTCCACCTCAGCCTCAATTACCAATTATTCAAGTTCAGCCTTCAATGCCTCAGCAACCAATTTTTGAAGTTCAGCCTCAACCACAGTTTGGCAACCCTCAAACTCTTCCTGAGTTTCATCAGTATCACAAGCAGCTTCACAAGATGCACTTCCAGCTTCCACATCAACTTCACAACATAATTCATCGACCAAGTGTTTATCCATCCCGACCTAGTTACGGAGTCATGCCGGCTGGTGGTTTATTAAATATGCAGCAAACTACCTGTACTTGCCAAACAAGACCTTCAAATGGAGGAGTCGCTTTACCCAATGGGAACCAAGTTTCTGTTAATTTTGAACCTACTGGACCTGGAACACTCGTTCCAAATGGTCAAGTGAGTATATAATCTGATCTAAAAATCCTCTCTAAAGAAAGTGGTGTATTTCTATTGAAAAACTTGATGTCGTTTTTGATTTTTAATCAAAAGGTACCAGATATAGATTAGCACCAGTTTGGATTACTTTCTATTTGTAATTATTTTTTTATGACGATAGTAACAATGTTATTTATCAATTTCAGGCTAGAACTGTGGGTGGTTTAATGTTCCATTCACCAGGGATGAACCAACAAATGATGATGAACAGACAAATGATGTCTTCACAACTCAATGGACTAGTTCGACCTCTAGATGTTTCATTGGGTCCAATGATGACTCCAGGAATCAGACATATAAGAGGTGAATCTGGTTCGCCTCCACAGGAACATAATCTCGAAACTGAGAAAAAATCTCACACCACATCTTCGGGAAAAGACGAACAGACATCCACTCAAATTTCATTAAATCAGTCATCTTCTACACCAGTCTTAAGGATCAGTACGCCTCATCAATCTCAGACTATCTTTTCGCAAAATAGTTTGAAGTCAGATAAAAACAGTATAGATGAAGACAATGTGAATATGAGGAACTACGACATCCAAAGTCAAGGAATGCAGCCTTTTCTATTTGGTAGGTCTAGGCAAAATTTGAATGATGATAATAATCTTACTATTAATGGAAGATTCGATATGGAAGGATTGTGAAGTAAATTTTAGAGTTGACTTGTAAGAAATTGTTCTATTTATTATAATTTTATTTAGTGTATGTAACTCAATTTTCTTAGTGACATTTCATGTCAGTTGTACAAATTTATATGTATGTGAATAGTATGGAGAATAAAGTTAAAATATTTGTAAATTATGCCAAAAAAAATTGTATTCTCTTCAATAATAGTTTTTTAAAAATTTCCTTAATAATTATTCTGAATAAATTCGATCGAATTTTTAAATAAACGCTGAATACTTTGTGGGATTATAAATGAAAATTCTTTTCTATATTCATTCACAAATATTGTTTTTATTTTATTAACATACAGAGACTGACAATGAATTATCATCACTAACTTACGACTTAGACAAGTGAACGTATTTACAATCATCTTGATGATATTCCCGTTCGAAAAAAAAATCACGCATAGGAAGATATCAGCTGTTCTATGTATAACAGCACAATATAAACATCTTTACAAATGTACAATAATTTAAAACTCGTTACATCCACTACTGGCGCGCGAGAAATTATATTGCGTTTAAGTTTCATTTTCACGAACACAAAACTAAAAATCTTTCAAGAAATACAAAAATCATTTATGTACAAACGGAATTAAGTTACAAACTAAATATACAGATATGTATCACTTTGTAATTTGTATTTCAACTTGAAACAAAATTACAATAACATAAACAAGTATTTCAATTTGAAATTAGATGATAAATCTTTCTGAAAAATGTTTTCACTGGGATTAAGTTGAGACATTTGATAAAACTTCGCCAGTAATTTAATTAATTATTCTAATCGCACTTTCTAAAGAAACAGCCAGTAGTCGATGGCGTCGAGGTTTCTTGACAATATCATACAATAATAATTCGACGATATCATTGGTCGAATGATGGAGTGGCACTTGTGCAACAATAAAGGATAAACCATATATTATTTTACATAGGTATACAGTGTCATATCGAAATTAATTTTTTCGACGTAAAAATATGTACGCGGAATAGGAAAATCGTATGACTTCTACGATTTACTGACTAACTGAGCGATTGAGCGTGACTGCATCGGCATTCAGACTGTGACGCAGAGCTTCCCGAAAATTTTTTTTTTTCGTTTAACAATCTGCGGGAAATGCTTCGGAGGAATAAAAACAGGAATACGCAGATTCGCTAGAGTCTGAGGAAATATCTTAAGAGATCCAAATAAATAAAAATAAATAACTCCAATTTAAAATAAATAAGTAACTTTTACAAAAGTAAGCTTCATCTCTGTTCATATAGAAAACAAACTTTAAATCATTTAAAAAACGATAGTTTTCTTTCTAGTTGTAAATAAATTTCTTGCTTTAAGATATTTCCTTCTGACCTTTTTCCGATGCTTTGCGCCCAATCGCTTTTTTCTTGACATTGACAAACGGCCGAAAACATGGACGTGATTTGGAAAAGGTTTTAGATTCTCTTGACTTTTTAAATGCATTTAATAATTTCTTAGAAGTCAAATAGACTTTTAATACTGAAAGAAAGTAATTTTAAATCAAAGAATAAAATCAAGTGAAATAGAAATGAGCCGAAAAAATGTAATCTGAATTAAATTTAAAATGAGTTAAATTCAGGATTGAAATAGGGTTTCTCGAATGCTTAATTAAATTCGGTGGATGCCAGTCTATGGAAGGAAGTCTCATTCTATAATTCTGACGCTTAAGTTATTTTCGTCCACACCGAATGGATTTAGCACGTTCGTGCTTTCGACTCGATGTCAGTCTAAAAACTTAAAGCTAAGTTTCACCATTAAAATCAGACATTCCTTGAGCTTAGAAGCAAGTTGAGACAAATTTAAGTATTTTAAATCTGAAGTCTAATTTAATAGATGTACAAAGATCATTGCAAGGTAGTAAATCTTGAAAACTTTATCGTAGAATAGAGGTTCCTAAATTGAACACAAAATTAAAGTTGAATGCCGAAGAAATGTATACCTACAAGTAAATTAAGACTGCCTCCAAATCAGGACTTCTCATAAATTAGCATTGCTTTTAAATTAAATGACTTTATGAAATTTTTCTTTTTAAACTAACAATGAATCTTATCTCAGTTTCTTAGTTTATATTATAATCAACTAACATTGAAAGTAACAAAGACAATATTTTGAATTGCGGAATAGATTTGAATAAAGGAACGTCTGATTAGAGAAAAATTATAACATAGTACAACGCGTGGAATTCTCTTGGAGAAGTCAGTCTTGAGAAACATTGGTGAATTCTGGAACGAGCTGGTCATGTGATGATCTTCCAGAGGTTTTGATGGGCCTCACAAGCCAGGGATGTCGAATGAGGTCTTCGGAATCAGGTCTCTCGGTGGGTTCCTTCCTGAGGAGGGCTCGAATTAAACAGCGAGCTCTGGGACTGAGGCCTTCTGGTACCGAAAACTGGGCTCTGGTTATCTTGACAAAGAGGGAGCCATGCTCAGCCCCGTTAAAAGGGTAACGACCGACGAGCATTGTAAAAAGAAGGACTCCTAGAGACCAAACGTCGGCCGCCTTTCCGGAGTAAGCTCGTCCCGAACACAACACTTCCGGCGCCACGTACGCCGGACATCCGCGACGATCCGTCAGCTGGTCGTCCGACGAATCCTCTACCATCACTGCGTCCTCCAGACTCTCGAGCCGAAGTTGTGTTCTGAAATGAGACAGGAAATCGTTTTTTAAATCAGTTTGAAAGAGGGGAATTATTTATAGATGGGTTTAGAAATTCCGATTCTCAGTTGCATTATACCTTTTAAGTTTCGCGGTTGGAAAATCAGAAAAATAATTTTTATTTTGCTTTACTTTTTAAAACTTCAAATCATTCAAAAGCCAATCAGATTTGCAACAATTTCTAAAAGTCTTAAATTTAAATTAACCGTTAAATTCTGAAATTCGTTGACCCTGAATAATCAACTTTTTATTTAAATTGCGAAAATAGTTCTTTTCTCATTTTATCCTTTGCCCTAATCATGGCCTTGATCTCCTTTTTTATCAGTGTGAGAGACCTACTTTTTACGCACCGTGTCTTGCTAATCGATACGAGGTCGTAACCACCGAGCGATGAATATTCTTAAGAATCTCAAGATTCTACTTACAATCAAAGATTCTCAAAAGATATTCAAATCTAAATCTATTTAAATATATTTCCACCTAGACGTATCTTGATATATCTATTATCTGAATTTTTTTTCACTGTTGAAGAGAAACACCGTTAGTTTCTTCTTTCCTAACCACCTTTTAGAACATGAATTTAAAATTTATAAATAGTCATTAAAATCTGAAAAGGGGGATATTAAATTGATTACTTCAAGTTTGATGGTTGCTTTTTTAGAATAATGGGTTCTACTTTTCTGAGATAATATACCTCTAAAAGATGATAAGCCAAGTGTTATAAATGTGTACAATGTGTACTGCCTATCTGTTGAAGAAGTGGGACCGTAAGGTATTTAATTTAGCAAGAGCATCGCGATTGAGACACCGTCATAAACCGTTGCATTGGTAAATCTTTGCTGCTCACAACGAAAAGGCAACGAAACCTCTGTCGAAAGACATCAGAAGTGTTTTGCAGGGCCGAGCACACTTCTTTCGACTTTAATCGAAAATTCTTTAAATATTCATGTTTCGGATCATTACTTTTATTAATTTTAGGAAATTTATTTAAGAAACAAAAGATAAACCAAAATAATTAATTGATCTAAAGTAGTGTCTTAAACATGACTAAATTAAGAAAAAATGAAATGAAGCTAATCAAAGTAATATAAACTGAATATCTAAGAATATAATTTTTTGATTACTGATTAATTTTACTAATTTAATAAGGCCTTTTTCTGCCTTTACATTGCAGCCCTGATATTCACACTTGCATTGCTACGTTGATCAACCTGCAAACGCGGAAGTCCCGACAGGGAAAATACGTAATGCCCTACTCTTAGGCAATCGAGTTCTCTTTAACAATGTTACTTTTTTTATATATATATATTTCTCTTGCTTATGATTAAAATAATACCTAAAATCATACTATAGCATAGGTAATAAAGATTGCAAAAATTTAATCCCACCACTATAAAAGACTTGAAAAGTTTTAAAATATATCTTGAAAACATTTGGAAAGATTGCATAAGCTACCTCATTTTCATGGTCATATTTCCAGTATCAAGTATCACATTAATCAAGAATTTCAACTCTAGTCAAACTAGAGAAATAAAAAATCGACTTCAATTAGATCTTCATTCCTTAGATGATCTCATGATTACAAACCAGAAACACTTCAAGGTACATAAATGCTCACTATTAAATCTCTAACGTTCTTTCCACACTTCCGGTTTCGAAACTGATTGACAATTTTTGAAACTCAGCTAGAATATCATTAAAATTCATGTTGAAAATTATATTTCGGATCTTTATTTGGTTTTAGATGCTTCGATTGAGAAATTTATGGTTACTTCGTCATTATTATTATTATTCGAATTATTTAATTTGATTTCCTGATTGAAAATATTGATGATGATTGAAATGAAAAAAGGTCATTGAACTCGAGCCACATAGAATTGGAAATTAGCAAATCTGAGAAGCTTTTCAATAAGTCAAATCTTATCAGATGTTTCAGAAGCATCGGAAAAAGGCTTCAAAAGTGTGTACAAGATACTGTGTGAACTTCCAAAGAGGGATAGAGAAAGAAAGAGAGAGTCTAAACTAAACTGAGGTTGCTTTCTTCGCAAAACTTTCACCCAGGGCATCGACGCACGCCTTGGGTTCAAGAACCCCGGAGATGAGGACAGATTCTAGGCTCTAGCACGGATCTGTTCGAGACTTGATTGCGAAAGACATCAATGACCGAAAACTCCGAGCCCTCTTTAATATACATACATTAATATATCTACTCTGATTGGACTAACGACGACGTTCTCAATTGTTTTCGTCATTCTTTTCGTCATCAGGAAGTGTCGTATATTACTACTACACTCTACAGCAACGTGGCTCAGATATGACCTTAGGAAATTACCAGACACCTACTTAAGCTTTATTATACCCGGTTCGGTGGACAACTCTATGTAATCTTTCATACAGCATCTAACAAACGTGTTAAGTCGTTTTAGTTGACTTGGAGATTAGGAGGCAATCAGAAACTTTGCGAAATCAGCTGGATGGTTCGATGACCTCGAGAATATTACCTCGACTTATGATGATCTTGTGAAAAGTGGGAAGAGAGCTATACAACTCTAGAATTCATATTTCATGAGATAATCATTTTCGTATGTCTCGATTTCTAAAAGTTATACAAACGAGAGAGGTGAAAACTTCTTCTGTAACTTGTAGACTATCAACTGAATCGTAAAAATGAAAATTTTAGGGGATCAAACTGACGAGTGCCAATAATATTCCCTTTCTGAATACGAGAAATTGACTTATTTCTCGATAAGAAGATATTGACATTAATGAGTGAAAAATACCCAATCTAATTTCTGCAGAGCTTACCCAATGTTTTTTTAATTCTAGACATAACAACAATAGTCATGATAACTTCAATAGCAATTACGTTGATTATGCTGTATTTACGTACAAGCGAGGGCAATATATCAAAATAAACATTAATTAAATCAAGTTGAATTTTAAAGCCACATGATTATTTTACAGGAAATAATCTTCTAAAAAATGAAGTCATGCGAGATTTTGAAGATTAGTGAAAAGTCTGAAATTCTATATTTCTGAAAAGACTACTACTGTATCTACTGCTGATTAGAGATAAGTAAAAGATAATTACTTTTACTCTCTGCATTGGCAGTACATACTATCAATAGAAGACGTACGCTACCTCTTTTAATCAAGTGGAACTTTCATAATACCAATAATCTTTTATCAGTCTTGAAATTCCGAGATAGCTACACTTCTTAACTTTAAATGTGAGATTGTGTAAAATTGAAGTCGCTCTCCCAGCGTTATATGTATATTAGTTAATATAATGTAATTTTGTATCGTTTATGTAATGAGGAACTTTGACCTATCTCAGCTACCACTTTTGTTGATGCTTTTTCGCAATTTTGCACTGAGCAAAGTGTTTTCAAACGCTCCGAGATGTCTAGCTGATAAAAATGCCTGAATGTAAACATTTCTATGGATATTCAATATTAGAACTCGGAATTGAAGATCTAATTACATTTTTTTTTATCAATAATTTATTAAATTTTCAGGGTGTCTACTAAATTTTGCCCACGAAATTCCATGAAATTTTTTTATATTAAATACAATTCCACTTTTATCCACCTTTATGAATTTTAATTAGTTCTCTGGCCTTTGATTTCTTTCTTTATTTTTTTTAGACTGAAGTGAAGGTCTTAAGTGTCGATTTTGCGAAAGGATACATGGGATCCTTCGATTTTTGTCCTTCGAATCCCTCGAAATCCATATAGGTGAGACGAGGTGGGTGAGACGTGAGGAGGTAGAACCAACCATACGTTTCCTAATTATACGAGCGTTTCAAAACCCCAGCCGATGAACCAATATGCTTTTCAGGCTTGCAACATCCCCTTCTCCCTCCATCTCTCTCTCTCTCTTTCCCTCGTCTAACTAAACCTTCTCTCATTTTATCTCTCCCTTTCTTTCCATCTCGAGTATCTCCTCTCTCGTTTGCACCACACAAGCCTCAGCTCGAGAGCAACAGGAATGCGAGCGTAAGACACGATTGGCCAATAATACAACCAGACAACCGGGCCGGACTCACGACACACACCCGTTTACAAAGGTGGAAAAAGACTGTGTAAACTGTTCTCCAGTTGGTCCAAATCACAGATTTTACATCCTTGAAATTCTGAGATTTTTATTATTCAAAAAAAACTTTTTTTCTCTCACTTTTCCTTATTTTCTCCCTTTAAGGACGTTGGACCCAAGTATTAAGCTCAAGATTCCATTCTCCATTTTACTCAACGAAAATTATACATAGATATATATTTGTTGCATAAAACGAAGAATTCAAAATCTGAATTTTTTTAAAAACTGATAAAGGGAGGGACTTCAATTTTGTATTGTCGAGATTTTACTACAGAATTTTAAGTATGTATATGTCAAACATATTTGATATTGCGTTCATAATTTTCTTTTTTTAACCCTCTCGTCATAAAACGAATTTGGTACAGCCTTGAAAGGCTTAGTTTTTGTTGGTCTAAAAGCATATTTTGACGTAAAAAATGTTGTATAATCTGGTTAAATAGCACGGAACTTGAACTGTTATAAGTGGAATATTTTTAACTTGGGAGTCAGAGAGGAACCGAGTCATGCCAAACGGCGTGCGAACACGCCTTGCAAATACCACCGCGCACGAAGAAGAATAAAGTGCTTTAAATGTTTTATCCACAAAGATAAATGACTCTCCGAAATAACACATGCTGCGAATTCAGAATGTATCCTCTTTAAACTCGAAATTAAGGAAATCAACTCCTATAAATAAGCGCAAATAAAAAAAATATTTCTTCTTTTAACCAGACACAACTGTCCTAGCGAAAGTTTCGGAATCCTTTTTAATCTGAAACCAATCTGAATCAATCGAATGAATCCAAACGATTTTCAATCCTTTCTAATCTGAATAAATTCGAAACTAATCAAAATTCACCTTTCAAAAATTACAATATGAATTTCGAGTATCACGTTACTCTCAAAATGACCTTTCATTTCATTTGGAGTCCTCTGCAATCAATCAATCAACGACTCTGAGAATATTGATAGAAAATATGGGATATGGGAATATCTAGTGAGTGTCGGGGGATTGACAACTCAACCGACCGGTTGCACACCTATTTCTGCCTTCAAGATATTTCAGGATATTTCAATGACCAGAAGATTTCAGTGACTTTAGGAAATTTCAAATTACTTCAGATATATCATGAGAATTCTGTAGATTTCTATTTCAGTGTACACCTGATTTCAGGAATCGTCAACCCCTTGGTGGCTGTACAAGAAATATCCAAGTGATCGACTCCTCGCCTCTACATAAATTAAATGAATGAAAAATAGTGAATAAATAATTGAAAAGGAGAGATACGTGGCAAATGATGTGATAAACTTACCGTTCTTCATCGGCAAAGACAAATTTCCTAAGCTTGAGATCCCTGAGAATAACTCCATTCTCGTGGCACGTGGCTACGGCCCTGGCGGCTAGTCGGAAAAGTCTTCTAGCCTCCGGTTCTCGTAGCCTTCTACGCGCCCTCACGTAGGCGTGTAGGTCGCCATGGTGACCCTCGAGGAGAAGGTATCGTCGACCTCCGGGTGCATCTACCACACCTGCCACACCGCTAGTAGCTCCGGTGCCCTCCAGGCGCAGGTGAGCTTGTAAAAGGGCTTCACCGCCCTTATCTCCTGTAGTCAGAGCCTGAAAAATAATAATAAAAATTAAAATCATAATAATAAACAATTTCCTTATCACGTAATAAGATAAGATAAGATAATCTCGATTGTTGGGGCAAAAATTGTATAAAACATTGTAGAAAGAAAAAGATTTAAAAAATTGTAAAATGCTAATGAAGACATTTCTAAATACTTGAATTTAATTCTCAAAATCTTATAAGAAGAGGAATTCTTAGCTCAGAAGTTAAATTTTATAAGAGACTCGGAGGAAAAAAAAGTACAATTTCCTGCCGAAATACCGCCTGCGGTTCAAGGTCGTTAGCAACATCCGGTTGGAGTTGATAGCCTTCCATTCAAGAAAGAAGTAGTATTTGATCGTTGATTAAACTCCTGACGATTCGTGGGATGCTATACTCGTGTAATTGTCAATTAGGTTTTGCCAATTAATTAAAATAAATGAACATCGTCACATAGGAGATAAAAACTAACGTCACCTCTAGCAAACAAGCTATTTTCTTAATGAATCTTTGAAAAGTTTATGACCCAGTGTCTTTCCTGTTTCAAGACTCAGTCATCACTTATCATCTTAACTAACAACAAAGTCTCTTTGTGAGAAATTAAAGAACATAAAGAATTACGTGCGGTATCTTTTCTTGTGGAAGTGCAATTTTCGTGGTCATAAAAAATGCCTATTCAAAAGTTGTCATTCAGTAATTTTCAATGATAATTGCTGTTTGGAAACAACTAGCTTATGTAATTTATTTAGTAATTGTCCATTTTACTATTTCTTCACATTTTCTATGTGTAAAAGTATACATTTTCACATAATTTTTCGATTTTTTTCTGTTTTATAATTTTTTGTTGAAGTATATCTTTAGACATCAGTAAATTGAGATAAGCAATCGAAATCGAAGCAGCTGATTTTGAAACTTCATGATTCAGTCAGAGTTTCAGTGTCGAAATCCGAGGCCATTTGCTATTTCGCAACTTAAATCCACATAAATTTACTAAGGGTCGAATACATTTCACAAAATTAAACTGGAGATTTTTAAATTGAATTTTCACAAAAGAAAAATATCTTAATATTCAGAATTTTGTGTTTTTTTTTTAAATAATCATTTGCTACAAATAAATTTTTACTTGAAACGAGTATATTTTATCAAACTTAAAACTTAATTCTGTAAAAATTGATTTTTACTGAAAATTGTACTGAAAGATTTTTACTGAAATAAATCTTGAAAAGAGAGTCACTGAAAGTCAGTCAACTTCCTCCGATTCAATTTTAAAGAACATATAATAGGTAATTAATATTTTCTTATGATTGCAAAACAAGACGTTTGGCAGATAATTTTTTTCCAAACCAACTGAGCAATATTTCAATATTATAATGACTCTGATGTTTACGAAATAAAGTGTAAGGATCTTGAGACGATGTAACAGTCGATTAAATTAAACGGTTCTAGCTGTCGAAACGATTATGAATAACGGATAGGTACATATTAGATTACATTACACACGTATACGTATAACATGCATCCTGCAATGAGAAGAGGTCTAGCCCCTTATCGATGATGTAAGAATTTCATTGTATAACGCGTCGATTGTAAAATGCTAATAGAAAATGCTGAACTCAGTAAAATGCACTTCCGCAAAAAAAGATAGATACAATATTGCGAAGAACCACAGTATGTAATTCATAAATAACTCTTTAGATACTCATCAGGTTATTTCTCGAGAAACATTAATTACAAAATTAGTTTATTAACGCATAACTCTTGCGTTAATAACCCAATTGTAATTATTTGCTTTATCTATAGTCTTTCGGTACAGTAGATTAAATTAAAAAACAGTACTGAACATAAAGTCAAAAAATGTTTTAAAATTCCTTGGAGCTCTCTGCTTCACATTTTCTATTAGATTGAAATCTATAGGGATTGTACATGTTTCGATGACTCAGAAATAGGGACGAAAACCGAGAACCCTGACCCTTAATGATTCATCCTGTCATCCTGACAAGGCGACGTATTTAAATGTATATAACACATAGGGGAGCTATCACGTATATCGATTAGTTGGAATCTCTCCCACTTTCTGGCCTTTGCATTTGAAACCATTCTAGGTGACAAGATAAGAACAGCAGATTTTTATTTATACAAATTGTTGAGTTTTTTTTCTATAGTCATTTGCATCTCTTGTAAATGGAATTTATTAAAGAAACAACACTTTCAAACAAGTAATTCAATAGATTTCCTACGTAGAAACAGATTTAAGATCTTTTTATATTGTCTGAATTGAGAGTCTGCATGAGGTCAGCAATCTTCAAACATCTTTGAAAAAAGGAAGCAACGGAGCTTTAACCGCTCCATTATTCCTTCAATGGCGACATCCTGTACCTCTTTTGAAAGCAGTCAAACCATGGTTCGAGACCATCTTCCGGTAAATTTAACTATAACGAGCAATTATTAGAATCCCTGAAGTGAAACTTGGAATAAAAAAGATCTTCTTCGATACAATTTCAACTTTAGCGGTACATATATTACATATTTAAATTTCCAAGGAGTTTCTTTGCAAAGAAATTCTTTAGTAAAGAATATCTGAAGGAACACATTTGTAATACAATAAAATTGCTCTAAATAAAATAATATAATCAGTTTTGTAAGCAATCCCCTATATATTGAATGTCTTTTCTAGTTACATCACTATAAGCACAAGGCAAGGTCGAGAGATCGGATAAGTGAGAAGAGTAGATATTGTGTGCTAGAAAACTTCCAAGATCCGTGAAACAAAAGTCACTTTTGTCACTCTTTGATGTACATTTTTACTGAATAAATGAATGTATAAACTCTATCGTACTAGTTTCTACATTCATCTTGCATTTGAATGAAAAACTCCAAATGGCATTGGCAGATGAGAAAAGCACCATATATTTTAGGCCAACTGAATCCTTATTCGTTTAAAACATTAAAAAGATTTGGTAGATTTGGTAAATCTGATAGACCACCTTTGATATTCCATTTTAAGCCGATTTTTGCAAAGTGTGCCATGCGCCACAATCTTGAAGAAAACATCGCCTTGAGTGGTCTTGAATCTTGACAGATACTTGCGAAATTAAACCTTGAGTCAAATCTTGAAGTACATTTCTTAAGAAACAAATGTGCAACACTGTTTTCTTCATTTTCCAATGAGGAATCGCGTATCTATTCTTATAGCGCATATGGATGTCCTAATCTTTGATTCTGGCACCTAATTTTGTTTGTCAGATGTATCAAAGAAGATTTAACAGAAATTATCAAGTCCAGATCCCTAGAACAGGATACACATCAATATGACGAAACAATCAGTAATTTTAGAACAGATAATCTAACAGATTTCACTACTCTAGAAAGTTTTCGACCCAGTATAACTTTCAGTGTTATTAACTTGGAAAGAGAACAATAACGTTAGTTGTAAATTGTAGAGTTTCAGTCACATTTACGAGAGCGTGAGAAAGATAACTAAAATCCCTAAGGGCAAGGTGAAAACTGTAAGATTGTAATGATTGAGAATATTTTAAGTGAATATTACTAGGGCTTCTTAATGAATATAGTGATGATTCAAGAATAATGATTGAGTGACATGATTCATCATGCTGAATTTTCAACCGGATTAAAAAGGAGATTATACGATTATAGTATTATAATAATAATAATAATGCTCGGTTCCTACGTCTTCCAAATGATTATATTAAAAAATGTGAGATTTACTGATACGAACCTTAGCAACAAGCTTTTGACCAGTTTTCACATCCACACATCTGTACAATCTGCTTCCCTCAGCTGGACCAAGGAGAAGGAATCGGTCTCCAAGGATAGTAGGTCCTTGTTGGGCAGTCTTAACTGGTTCACAGCTAGGGAACACAACCGGTGAAACCGTAGTCTTTTCGCTCTTTTCAGATTGCTCTCGAACATCCTCATGACTCCTGACGAGGATCTTTCCATTACTCGTATGTGTCACTTGAAGACGCATGGGATATTCTCTGTTCACTCTCATTTTGCGCGAACTGATATTTCGCCGCAACACAAACACGCAACGTACACTTATCTTTTCACAACCTTTTCTTCTTCTTCAGAAGTTATAACTTAGAACTAACTAACACCACGATAACGGGTGTGTTTCAGATTCACGTCTAACTCGAAAACTGTTGACACTGAGCTAGCTATACACGAACACTTGGGTGGCTCAGAGTAGAGGCTGAACATGTGGATGATATAGAGTTGCATAAATAAAGCTGATTATGTTGAAAATGTTGATTTCCTTGCTAAACTTTTTAGCTTACTGCAAATGTCGATTTTGTGCGCTTATGTGGATCTCTCAATGAAATCCTTGGACGGAAAGAGATCTTCGAAAGGTGGCTAATGACAGTCAATGTCGAGTCACCCGGATGAATAGGTCCTGAAACAAACAAAACGTTCGTCATCAATTCAATGAGTAAAAAGACTTATCATTATTCTTATATTTTCCTTAAACTACTTTTTGTCATGCTCTTATCGATGTGTAATTTAGGAATGGGAGACCTTTAAGGGAAGAGTGATTCACGTAGTTCTGAGTTTGAATTAGAATTTTGAAGTTAGATTTTGATTTCTTCGTTTTGTGCAAAAAGTATCGAAACCAAATATTTTTTCGCTCTGTACGCAGTCTTATATTTGAAAAAAGATTAGTGCTACAGAGCGAAAAAATATTTATTTATAATTTTCGTTGAGTAAAATGGAAAATAGAATTTGGAGCTTGAATCCAACGCCCTTAATAAAATTTCATTTTTCTTGATGATTTTACTTCTAGTCATGGAATTGAATTTTCAATTAAATTTAGGGAATAAATGAAAATAGTCGTGCGTCATTTCGGTTACGTAAAATTTCGAAACAAGGAGCATTGCTCGAAAACAAAGGTGGCAGTGAATCAGTAACCACGCAGTATTTCTGCATAACGGTGTCAATAACTATACTTCCTGGTAAGAAACTCTCGGTGATAAATATCAAGGCTTTACAATTATTTTTCTGCTATCTTTGAAATCGATTTGTACTGAAGCAAGCGGCCTTGGACGTCTAAGTCAAAGCGCAGAAATTATTCCTAATGAAATATCCATTAAACAAAACTTAGATATGTTCAAATATCCGGTTGTCAATGTGGTGAATTCACGGACAATTTCAGAAGCTAACCTTTCGACAGCATAAGCTCGCATTCTCTTTCGCAATAAATTTGTTCCGGCGGAGATTCTTTAAGGTCATGGCTACTAGAAAAATAAAAATCGATTCAAAAATCAAACTGACGACATAAAATTAAAAAGTATAGCATAGTATAGAATATCTGATAAACTGACAAAACCGTTGCCAAGAAGTTCGGCATGATGTAAACCTTAAGAGAATTTACAAATTTCTACATATTCATAATTTGCTCATAGTTTTTTAAATACCTACATCAATCAATTTGTCTCATCAAAGTGGAAAAATTATGTATGTTTTAATTATAATATTATTGTATCACGAAATTAAAAAAAAAATACGTAAAATACTTAAGGGTGTTGGACCAGAGTCTTAACTTAAAAATTCCATTCTCCATTTTACTCAACAAAAATTATAAATAAATATTTTTTGGATAAAATGAAGAATTCAAAATCTAACTTCAGAATTGAATATTTACATTTTACATAAAAAATATTTGAATTAGATATTTTCTTGCTCTGTACGCATAATTCTAGTTAAAAATTGATTAATTCTACAGAGGGAAAAAATTCCCAATTTAACATTTATTGAGTAAAATGAAGAAATCGAATTTTTAGATTAGAACTTGGCTCCAACACCCTTAAAATCAATTTCAAAAATTGAAATAGAAAATTTTCATCGATACAAAGATATTTCTATAAAAGATTGAATTTGAGGTAAATATCTGTAATGTCAACAGGATGTTGTGTACTTGAGTTTTTCTGGCCTCGAAACGCATGATTATGTGCATTGTTATAATTGGGAGCGTGTAAACGAGAATATGATAATCGCTTATTATAGCATTGCATTGTCTTTCCAAATCTAAATATTCACCAATATTGTCACAAAAACTATAAAATAATACATTACAGTTAATTATTTTTGTTAAAGTATTTTCGTAATTGGTCTCCGAAATGAGAGGAAAATTTCTTTTGCGAAAATCAAATTGAGAAACTTGAAAAATAATTAAGAAAATAGGTGGGTCTGTGCAATCCTAAGATTGCGGAGAATAGTGATTGCATCCTAAACCTTAAGCAAGTTCCTATTAGTTATTCACGAGTAAATAATATTTTGCAATCAGTGATCTGAAACAAATTTCTTCAAACCGAATATGTAATCGTTCGCAGATTTGAAATTTGGAAACCGGAAATATCGTGTCAAAAAATCTAAAATTAGATTAGTAAATTATTGTCCTTATTATCCAAGTATTCTAAACGAACGAAATAATAAGAAACTAAGTAGTGATGAAAATAATTATTTAAATTGTTCATTAAACTAATCGTAAAAATTGTAATCCTAATAAGGAAGCGGCATGTTATTATCGTCACGCACTTGCGCTCTGATGATGCCAGGAACGTGACAAAAAAAAACGACGCGTGGCTCTGAATTTAATTCCCCGTTGTCCGAAATTTTAAATTTATAATTGTGACTATAACGTCTTGATTTTGTAATTTGGGATTATAGTTCTCTGAATCAGAGCAAAGTCACAAGTGTACACTGTATACACACTGTAATTGTGTATGTATTTGTAATTTATACATCGACGCTCTTCAGAAACACGCAAGAATCTGACGAAATTACTCAAGCGGAATGAAACGGTAGGTTGGAATGACGAAATAACGATTGCCTCCTAACAGATAGCAAATATCCTTCGATAAGGTCAAAATGGCGCGGAGTTTCAGAGTTGTCACGTATGAATATTGCGCGAACCTTTACGTATCGCGTTAATATGATGCAATGATATCAGGTAATTTAATAAAACACAACTACATTGTCCTTCCAGTTCTCTCCTTTCAAACTACAGCTAAACTTGAATTCAATTTCATTCACCAAGTTGTGCAATATTTAAATTTTGACAATATTGGGCAAAGGACATTTATACAAAAGAATGGACGTGTAACATTGATATTTAAATTACATGAATCCATTTCAGAGAAGTATGGCCAAGATCGATATTGGAAATGAATAATTACAAAGACAAACTGATTTTTAAGTTACTTCCGGGTAATTATTCCTTGAGTCATACCGTCTGATATGTTTATATATTGTTGCAATAACGCGTGATGAATAACGTGTTTTGTATGTACTGATAGTGGAAAAAGTTTCCTATTTCCTATTATATATCACATGTAAATTGTAAGTCAATTAGCTGTGTAGGACTTCCTATGGATTTCGAGATGTCCAATGTTGATTATCCAATTAGGAATGCAATCTACGCAATAAATAAGTAATATCGAGGCTATAAGGGAGAAGCTGACTCAATTTTTAAGAAATTGTCGTTTTGCTTTCTATAATTAGTGCTGAAGATGAAGTATGTACATTGATGATCGAAGAACCAGATGAGGAGTCGTGTTAATAATTCCGAAGTAAACACTCTCATGTCGATATTGATATACATATATGCATGTAGTAACGGTCAAGGCGATTGTAACTGGCGTCGATAGTCACTGCACTTTGCACTGAGCAATTGCAACACTGAAGATGTCACCCGCAGAAATAAAATTCTGCATTGAGATTTACTTCTCTATTAATATGCCATATTTACCTTTTAAATTAAAAAGCTATTCCTTCTCTTCTTTATCATTGATATCCAAAAACAAGTTGTCGCCGGCTGTTCCTGAACGGGGGTTGGTAAAGACGTTGTTAGCGACCGTTGTTTGCCCGAAATCGAATTTCCGGTGGCTACCGGCAAAATAGGCTTTCGCGCGCGCGGTGGTGTTTTTCACAATATTATCCCGCAAACCAGGATACTCCTTTGGTGTTTTCTGTTTTATTGGTGGTTTCCTCAAACGACACGCGACCGCGATATCGTAGAGAATAAAAAGCAGAGTAGAGGTGAAAAGGAGCGGAAAATGTGATATTCCGCGCAACGGACGGTCCAACGTTGGGCCGACCTCCGCTCAGAAACGACGACAGAACAAGCAAACACCGACCGTGCACGCCATTGTTGATTGTGCAACGTGCAACCAACGACTGAAGTTAGCTTAGACAATCTAGTGGCTGTGCGCAGCCTATACCGACATTTTCCCCCCACTTTTGGCGATGGTAGGGCGAATATTGTGTGAGGGGAAGTGAGAAGTGGCAGCTGATCTGAGGCACAAATTCAAGGTGTTTTCAGATTCTAAGGATGTTTCGAGGTATTGCATTTAAATAGAGAAAAATGTTTAATGTTTTTCACTAATTGTAAGATGCGAATTAACCTGGTAACCTGGATTTTGCAGACTGTTTTTGTTCGAGTAGATGACAGGTTGATGATTGAATCCGTGAATGAAGAATTTGCGCATGCGCGACATTGTGGGTCCAGTAACGCCACTGTGAAATGCATACGTGGGCTTTACACGGACACGCGCTTTTGTACACGTAAACTACAAATTACAAACACGTGTGTCCTAACGTGGTACCTTATTATTGTATTTCAGAGTGGGAATCTGATAATATGTATTCTTGAATGGATTCGTGAATCGTGATGTCATTTCGCTCCGATTCCCAAATCAGTATTCACATACACGTCTTACGTGTAAACATTATTGTATAAATATGTATATACACATACATGTATAGTTATGTGGAATTTTGTTAAAAACTCAGGGAGTATCGTTAAGGGTGTTGGAGCCAAGTTCTAATTTAAAAATTCGATTTCTTCATTTTTCTCTACAAATATTAAAGGAATTTTTTCCCTTTGTAGAATTAATCAATTTTTAACTGGAATTATGCATATAGAGCGAGAAAATACCTAATTCAAATATTTTTTAAGTAAAATTAAAATATTGAATTTTGAATTCTTCGTTTTATGCAAAAAGTATCGAAATTAAATATTTTTTCGCACTGTATGCTGTCTTATATTTGAAAAAAACGCCCTTAAGTTGCTTTTTTTTCTTTCAAAAAGTAAAGCGTAAGCATATAAATTGCAATTGATTACATAGTATATGTATATATTTTTACAAAATATTTTTTATAATATATTTGCAAAAAAAAAAATCAAAAATAAAATAAACAAATTCCAAGATTTTTTGAGCTATTTTGTGTCAGTTTTTTCTAATTAAGGCCATGTAAGACTTACCCGATCCATACTTTACCGACTTTTTTTCTCTGCAACGATACTTCTACATTTATTGAGATATTAAATTGAAAATTTCTAAAATTGAAGCTAAAGCATTAAGGTAACGTTATCTTGTCCTAAATATAGACAATAAAAATAATTTTTTTTATTTTTACGAAAATTTAAGACCAGCTAAACATACTTTAGCATATTTTCTTTAATTTTAGAAATTTTCAATTTGACATTTAAATAAATGTACAAATAAGGTTGCAGAGAAAACAATGTCGGTAAAGTAGGGATCGGGTAAGTGTTAAATGGCCTTAAGGTTGTACGGAGGATGATACAAGTTTTTTTTGGCAATGACCCTTGAAATAATTGAAACGAGAACGAGTTGATGAAATGAAAACATAAAATTTAAGCATCGAGTTCAGTTTTTATGAAACAATTACGTATTTGTCTTGCGTTATTGTCGCTGACATTATATGTGGTTTTCAATATCCATTAATTATCACATATTTCATTTAAAGCTGAATGTGTGTACACCAACTTATACATGTTGCGTTTATATTAGAGGATATACGAAATCCGAATGTCTCAAGAGATACAAATGATTGCGTATGGCACTTGGATCATATGGATCATGCAATATGTCTCATTTGCCATAAAATAATTGCAGAAATAAATAATATTTAAATATTGATTTTCCTTTAATATTTTTCATATTGTCTTTCCTACCACTTTTTTAATAGTAATTTTCTCATAGAGATTTTCCTATAAATCCGAGAAAATTGAAGGAAAAAGTAATTATAGAAATAAATAATATTAAGATATTCATGATTTTTCTATAATTATTTATTATTATTTTATAGTCATTGGAAAATTATAGGAAAGTAATTTTTGGAATATTTAATACTGGATATAATACCTATCAGAATAATCCATATTTTTCTATATTTTTTCTCTAATGATTTTCCTATAATTATTGTTTTATAATAAATTTTCTATAATCGCGAGAGAAATATACTTTCTAAATTTATTGACATTTGACTATTTAAAAGTGAAAATCCTTACTGATTTGATTCATTGACTTATTTCTATAGTTAAATATTTCAATCAGTATTAGGTATATACTGAATTAAGTTGAATTGCTTATTACAAAGAAACTAAGAAACAAATGAGAAATTATTGCAAGTTTTTCTTAGCAATATGCAATATATATATATATATATATGAGTATTAATAAATATTGAAACGTGTATTAAATGATGAAATGAAAAACATAAATCAGTTTTCCTGTTTAAAAAGAAATAAAACTGAATTTGTCATGCTCTAAAAAGAAAGTATACGTGACAATTAACATGTTTTACTTGATTTTCGTTCGAATATTCTTATATTTTATGATGGTAATCTCTTGATACGAAAAATGAGTTCACGGCTGATAAATAAAAGGCAGGTTACACTGTCAACAGTCTTTGAAATTTTCTAAATCCTTTAATGTACGGGAAAACTCTTTCGTGCCATAATTCACTGTTATGAAATTTATACTTTGTTAAGCTAAGCATCATAGATAAAAACTCTCTGTAATCAAATGTATGAAATAAATAAACTAAAATAAACTAAAACAGGTACACGTCATGTTTTTTAAAAATATATATACATATAATAGAGGAGATGGCTCAAATATGCTGGCACACCTGCACGTGTATTCTGATGAGTTTAACTTAGACACGTTTTTAATATTTATTTATTGTTTAGTAAATAATGTTTGGCTAATAAGTGTTACACTTAATAGTGTAGTGAATAAAAATACGAGAGATATGAAGTATTAGCTTTTCGCACCGAATCAGGAATTTTAAATCATGCAAAATTGATTAATCAATCTTTTTTTTTCATTTGCAAATTTTTTTATCAGAATAGTTTATTCATTTGTTCTTAAATTTTTATTCGATAAATGTAATCAGAATTTATAGAAAAAAAGTATTAAATGCCGGAACATTGTTTGTTATGTGATTACAAATTTTCCAAAGTAATAAATTAACTCAAGAGTACGATAAAATATTGGATACGAGAAAAGAAAGAGAAAAGAAAAATATGAAAGGTAAATAATTAAATTTACTATTCTTTACTTTTTTTTAACTTTTTATCCATGCAGTAAATTTTAACGTTTTGAGTTTTACATAAGAAAATGTACCATTTTCAAAACAGGGTATTAAAAAATGTAATTAAATTAAAAAACGAATTCCAATCGGTTGCAAAAAAATGGGTATATCTGTGGCATTTGTTCTCAGAAATCTATTCTGGGTTTGTCTCCTTTTGGTTCTTCTAAAGCCCCAAAAGTGTGTGTCTGGGATCGAGCCCTCAAAGTCCTCATACTCGAAAGTCGAGGCCGAGGGCCAATCACTTATTCATTTGAGCCAATGAAGCCCCTGGATATAAATTTCTTTGTGATGACTATGAATCTTTCTAATATACATGAATTTTAATAATTTTTTGATTTTCAGTGAAACTCTACTGATTCTTTAGAGAAATGTCAGTAAAGATTTTTAAAAGACACTTTGAACTTTTAAATTTCCGGAAAAATCATTATAGGCCTATAATATTAATTTTAATAGTTTCCTATAAATATTTGTTCATAAAGATGATATTTATTAAATCATTCTTATTAAAAAATGCTTTTAGATTAATGAAACTATCAATTTACTCACTCAGACATTGAGATGTTCTCTGCTATTATCCAATGGGTGGAGGCTGAGATAAACTTTGTTGATGAAAACACTCTTCGCTCAACAATTTTCAAAATATTTTCTATTTTCTGATTAATACCAATTCTCAATAGTAAGAAAGGGATAAAATCATAAATAGAAGAATTTTTATCCACTGAGGCACTGTAAAATCACTATGTCACTTAAAAGTACCCGGAATATCACTGAAACTACACGAGCTTATTACTCTGCGATGGTTGCTTAGTAACTGAAGATGCAGTACAGAAATTTGGTGCTGGATGCTAATGTAAAACTAAAAATGGAAGGGGAAATACAATTTCAAATGCAGGTATAATATACAATCCTTCCCCAGACATAATTACTGGAATTTCGGAGGGTTTTATTACTTTAGGAAACAAATGAGAAAATTCGTCTGGTCAGGATTAACTTGGTTTAGGATTAGTATAAATATATGAATGGCTTCATAAACGACCTTAATCCTAATGAGCGAGATTATCTTTTGGCGACCTTTAATTGGCGCCCTTTGGAGCCTTTTGCGCCTTTTGGTGGCCATCTGACGCCTAGAGCCTTACTCCTTTATCCTTGTATTTAATCCTAATCTGTCATCTAAATAAAATACTAAATGTGAAAGTTATAAAAAAAAATTTGAGAATTTGACTCTAAATACTATAATTTGAATATATTTGAATAATTTTTAAAATCTTAAGAAATTTTGATTTTTTAAAGGATTTTAATGTTCCTCACGGAGTTTAAAGGATTTCACCGTGATTTTTTATTGTTTTTTAAAAATTTTGTGGAATTTTGAAAAGTTTTGAAAAAATTTTAAAGATTTTTATATATTTTAAGGGATTTTAAAGTTTTTCGTTACATTATAAAGTGTTTTAAAAGTCTTGTAAGAATTTTCAGTAATTTTTAAAGATTTTAGGAATTAGTATTAAAAGATTTAGTGGGGATTTTAAAGTTCCTTGTGAAATTTTAAAGAATTTTAAAAAATTTTGATTTTTAAAAGTAATTTTAAAGGATTTTAAGATGTTTTTAGGAATTTTAAGTGATTACAGGAGATTTGAATAATATTTAAAAGATTTAGTTGAATTTTAAAAGGACTTCATGAAATTTTAAGAGATATTTAAGGAAGTTTAGGGAATTCAAAGAATGGTGCAAAAAATGTCAGGAAAACCTTCGAAATACGTTAACATTTCTTCAAACTCCCAAAAATCTCTTGAAATCCCTTTTAAAAATTAACAAAAACGATTAAAATCATAATTGACTTGAAATCCAAACTAAAACTCGTATACAGATCTTCTGAACTTAAAGCACATGAAATCTTTACGTATTTTAAGTAATTTTAAAGGATTTTATAAATTATAAAGATTTTTAAAGTCTTAAGAAATTTTGATTTTTTAAGGGATTTTAATGTTCCTTATGGAGTTTTAAAGGATTTCAACGTGATTTTTTATTGTTTTTTAAAAATTTTGTGGAATTTTGAAAAGTTTTGAAAAATTTTTAAAGATTTTTATATATTTTAAGGGATTTTAAAGTTTTTCGTTACATTATAAAGGATTTTAAAAGTCTTGTAAGAATTTTTAGTAATTTTTAAAGATTTTAGGAAGTTTTTATTAATTTAAAGGGATTACAAGAGTTATGTATAATATTTAAAAGATTTAGTGGGGATTTTAAAGTTCCTTTTGGAATTTTAAAGAATTTTAAGAAATTTTGATTTTTAAAAGTAATTTTAAAGGATTTTATTGATTCTCATGGAATTTTAAAGGATTTTAAGATGTTTTTAGGAATTTTCAGTGATTACAAGAGATTTGAATAATATTAAAAATATTTAGTTGAATTTTAAAAGGACTTCATGAAATTTTAAGAGATATTTAAGGAAGTTTAGGGAATTCAAAGAATTTTAAAGAATTTTAAAGTTCTAAGAAGTTACACCCAGAAAAAAAGTGTGTTTGAATTAAATAAAATTTATTTGATTCAAAGATACTTTTTTTTTGATTGTTTTGATTCAAAGAAATTTTCTTTTTAATTCAAACAAAAAATATCTTTGAATCAAATAAATTTTATTTAATTCAAAGATATTTTTTAGTTGGCTCTGAGGCAAATATACATTTTTTTTGATTGAAACAAACTTTTTCTCTGAGTGTAAATAAATAATCGTGTGCGTCTGCTAGTAATATTTAAATAAGTGCATGTATACAAAATTAGTGTATACAAAAAATTCTAACTCAATTTATAGAAATTATGCAAATTTATAGAACATGGCATGTGTTACATATATACATAATTTTGTAATTTTGTTGGAAGCGTAAATGGGTCTACTTCCTGGCTACTTGAGCTATATTTGATTAAAAGTGACGACTGGTTAGGGCACAATTGTTAGTCTGTTATCATATGACGATAACTATGACATAAATAGAAACTAAGATGCGGAAGTCCTTTTTCCATATAATTTCCTTCATTTTTGAAGCCCCACTTCCGTTGAGAATCTACAGATAAACAGGAGACATAAAAACACCGGAACTGGGGTGATGCAAATACCTATTATACATATTTAAGATATTTATGTATCCGAGATTTATATATTTCGAAATTGCACCTTCTGGATGCAACAACACTTACATTATATTAATTTTTCTAAATATAAAACATGATATTTTCAAAGAGTAATTATACAATCAAAATTTGCATTAAGAGTGCAATTGCATTTGCATTTTCAACACTAAAAATCGTATCGACTGCATTTTAATTTAGCTGCGAATCGTTTTACCAAGTTTGTTTATATTATGAAAAATTGATTGTCCTTCAATTTCTGCGATAAAGCGGCAATAAATATTAAAGTGATGAGGAAATCTTGTTAACTATAGACTTTTATCTTTCGAAATATTCAAATTATTCTGACAGTGGACTCGTATTTTCTATGTACAGAAACACCTGTGTCAGTAATAAGCTGATGGAATTTGCAATTAAAGAATAATGATCAAACACGATAAAATCGATGTTGATAACGCGGTCGCATTCTTTATTAAATAGAAGCTGAAACTACGACGCATAAATAATATTAAAAGCGATTGCAATCTTCGTGACAAAATAACGATGACATAAAAAATTGATACCATGATTTCGGCAAAATTATATAATGAAGTCTTAAATAAAGTATACATTGCAATTAACTGTGTTAAGTTATAAATCATTACATCAGATCCTAACAATACGTATTAAATTTATAAGCCAACAAATGATTAAACTTTAATACAAGATAAAATCGAAGAGTAAAGAAATAAAGAATAAGGATTGAACAGTCATGACCTCGAACGAGGTCAAGTCTCGAAGAATTGCAAAACCAAGTAATGGTAAATGAAGCCAAGCAGCTACGTCCGTTCACCATGACATCCGGATAATTAAATTTTCAGTCACGAATTTGTTATTAATATCAGAAACAATGAACAGATATATTTTCAGGATGGCCGCAGGATTTGATTTTTCAATTTTTTGTGATATTTCCCTGACTTCCCTGACACTGATTTTTGTATATAACTGTTTTTTTCTCATTTTTCCAAAACATTGCCAATTTGGATTGAAAACATTGATATTTGGACGAAAATAGATGTTTCAGTTAGTTTTAGGTTTGAAAAAATGAAAAAAAATCGTTTTTTTTGCTATAACTCAAAAGCGGTTTTATTGATTTTAATTTTCCTTGATTTTTCTGAACCCGGGTGTCATTCCTGATAATTTGGTACAACAGCCATTCAAATAACTCAAAAATTCTGGAAGTTATTAAAGGTAAAAAAAATGTATTTTCACTCTTCCAAACCATCGCCAATTTGAATTACATTTTCAACCTCCTAGAGACCTAAAGACATTTCTGCCATGATGAAAAATTTTGAACCGGTTCGTGTAAAGTCATTTCGTATGCAGAGAGGAAACCGGGTGGATAAAATAAGAAAACTGCCTTGCTTGAATTCTTGGACGTGAAGAAATTCTACTAAGTCTTTGCAGAATATATATATGTATATATTTTATTTCTATTCTCTTTATTATATATAGAATGGATAAATAATTCATTAAAATTATTTCTTACAAAAATTCTTTGTTTCTTTCAGATTTAGTAAAGACAAGGAATATTGCCAGCATGTTTTTACCTAATTTTGGCAGAAGATTCCAAAACGCCCACGTATATTCTCTCTGCGTAACGAAAGCTTCACGTTTCAAATAAATTTTACTGTAAGATTCTGGGTGTGAACGCATAAATTATAAATAACCCTGGTTAGTAACCAAATGGCGGAAAAGATTTGAATCCGTAGACGTAGACGAACTATTTTTGCATTGAAATATAAGATTGAGTGCATTGCGAATTAATATACATATATGTATATGTGTACTGTACTAGTGGGTTGCAAACAGGAAATGATATTGCAAAAAAAAGTTGCAGAAAACTCGCTCTTCGTTAGAATTTAGATATTTTTCTACTTTAAAAGAAATAATAAAGATGAATAATTCGGTATTCGTAAAATATTGAGATTTCAAAATATTTCTATAAGAAATTTCAGAGATTTTACATATTGTTATGGAATTTTGGGGAATTTTCAGAGAATTCAAAAGAGATTTTTATGATTCTTGAAAGATTTTGTGGAATTTTAAGCGATTTTGTGGAAATTGATGAGATTTTCGACAATTTTAATTAAAAACCCTTGAAATTCCTTATAATTCATTAAAATTTCTTAAAATTCCTCAAAATCCTTTGAAATCTCTTAAAAATCCACAAAAACCTTGAAAATCATTAATCTATGGAAATCCCTGTTAAAATTCATGACAATCTAAAAATTTCTAAAGAAACCTCTTTTTCAATCCCTTAAAATTATTAGAAGTCTAATAAAATTCCAGAAAATCTTTTCAAAATCATACAAATCTCTCGAGTTTCGAAATTATGCTCCAGTCTAAAAGTTTCGCCAAAATCGCGCAAAAAACACCCCCTTTACGTGCCTCCAGTTCAAAACAGGTGAAAATAGCCAGAAAACACCCCCTTTACGTGCTTCCAGCTCAAAACAGGTCAAAATTGCGCAAAAACACCCCCTTTACGTGCCCCCAGCCAAAAAAGGCCAAAATATCCAGAAAACACCCCCTTTACGTGCCTCTAACCCAAAACAGGCCAAAATCGACAAAAAACACCCCCTTTACGTGCTTTCAGCCCAAAACAGGTCAAAATTGTACAAAAACACCCCCTTTACGTGCCTCTGCCCAAAACAGGCCAAAATCGATAAAAAAAACCCCTTTTACGTACTTTCAACCCAAAACACGTCAAAATTGCGCAAAAACACCCCCTTTACGTGCCTCCAGTCAAAAAAAGACCAAAATATCCAGAAAACACCCCCTTTACGTGCTTCTAGCCCAAAACAGGCCAAAATCGACAAAAAACACCCCCTTTACGTGTTTTCAGCTCAAAACACGTCAAAATTGCGCAAAAACACCCCTTTACGTGCCTCCAGCCCAAAACAGGTCAAAATCGACCAAAAACACCCCCTTTACGTGCCTCCAGTCAAAAAAAGACCAAAATCGCCGGATAAAACCCCCATTACGTGCCTCTAGCCCAAAAGGCCAAAATCACGCGAAAACACCCCCTTTACATTCGAAATCGCTTAAAATTCGTTGGAATCTTTTAAAATCCTTTGAATCCTTAATATTATCCCTCAAAATTTCAAAACACTTAAAATCCCTTAATATTCCTTAGATTTTTTTTAAATCTTTTAAAATTTTATGAATTCCTCTAAAATTTCGCGAAATATCCTGAAATTCCTTAAAATGATGCGAATTTTTTTTAAGATCCTATCTCTAATCTCTAATCCTCTTAAAAAATCATCTCTAAAAATATGTTTTTCTCTTTAAACTTCAAATGGAAGTGAATCCGAGAGTGAATCACATATAAGTCCCCCATGTCAAAAAATCAAAAATCGAGAAAGAGATTATAGTCTCCTGAGAGTCGACGTGAGACCATGAGCCATAAATCGAAGGTCCTGTTACTCAGACTCAAGACCGAAGATAATGTGCCACGCGCGGCCCACTTGCATCCTGTTGCTGTTGCACGTTTGCTCGAGCTTCGACACACCGGTCGCAATGTGCTCTCTTCCCACATATGTTAGTATTTTAACGAGTAGAGTGAGAAGGGAGATCGTAGCATTTTCTGATTTTCAGCAGAGCTGGCAGCAGGCTAGCAGCATGCCTCCAGATCTCACTCGTGATGCTGTGCGCCAGCACGAGTATAGGGCGTGAACTCCATTTGGTGTGGTTTTCCTCCTACCATCCATCTGCATTCATCGATCGCAGCACGATCAGCAAACCTCTTCCTCGTCCGGTCGACTGATGCCATCGCAGCTGCTGCTGGACGTCCATGCACGAAAGGATGTTGCACATCCTTTGGACTTGGGGGAGTTTAGATCCCCATAAGCTCGCATCGAATCCATTTCCAAATTTAACTCGCTTCGGTTCAAGTATAATTGAGCGGCTGAAAGTATAAAGTAGATCTAGATAAAAATATACCCTACTTCGTTTGTAAGAGTGGGATAAAAAATGCTTCCGAATGAAAATAAGACACAATGAATTTTCAGAGCAAAAACGGAACAGGGGAAGAAATCAGTGATTTTTATCCCACTTTTACGAACGAAATATTTTCATCCGCTTTTTACTTTCAATCACTGAATTAATGATTTTTTAGAAGGATGAAAATCCTTAAGACTTTAAGAAATCCTTGTAAATTCTATAAGATCTTTTTAAAAATCATAAAAATCTTTTGAAATCCGTCAATAAAATTTTTTTTTGATGGTCCATCCCATATATATTATTATATATTATTTGTCCCAATAAAGTTCTGGTCGATTGCCTCCTTGACAATTGCGCGTGCTCAGAGACACTCACGACTTTGATAAAACAAAGAGACAGGGACGGTGAGAGGACAGGAATAAAGAATAAGAATAATTCTATAGCCGATTTGTGACTCATGAAGGAATTATTACAGACACAATTTACTATCATTCTCACGTAATCAAATTCCAGTGTTAATGTCATCGCTCCCTTTGTTAGCAGGTTCAACTTTTTCTTATATGCAATATAATTATAGGAGGTGGCGTAACTCAAAGACATTATCAATGGCGCAAAGCATTCAGGGAAGTATAGAGATCGTTTACACCTTAATAAGTTTTTACTACTTATTTTTATGGATCCTGTCTTATGACATTTATTATTATACCATTCAATGAATTAATTTAGAGGAGATGGACTAATAAAGGGGAGTCCGAGGAAATTTGGGACACATTGCGCTAAAAGCAAGTAAAAAATCTAGAAAAATTTAGGAATTCTTTTTTAAGGCTCTTTAGTTGTTATCCACACTGTCCCGAAAAGCCCCGGTCATCTCCTCTATCATTTATTTTATACCGAATACACTCCATAATTTTGACCAATATGTGCTCTACTTCTTTCCTGTGAATGCCAATGTTTTTGCACATTAATTATGAATTCATATTGCTTCATTATTTCAATTGAGCTGGCATCTGTTGCGTTAACTCGTCTCCAGTGTTGAGACTATTTTGGATCGAAGAGTATGGAGGACACTACTGCGCAACCTGCGAAGCAAAGTGACCGTCATTTGGAAGGCCAACTTACTCACTTGACCTCGCACTTCAGCAAGTGCCACCACTTTTTTCACCTTTTTTCTACTTTTTCATCTCTCCCTGGAATACTATGTGGAAATATATGCATACTGACAGTTTGGATTGAAAAACTTCAATTTTAGACCCAAACTGAATAATATCATTCTTTACTTCTCTTCCATTGACCCTTTCTGTTTCTCATCGCCGTACAAGTGCAATATAAAGCGCCTGCAGCAAAAATATACATATATCTCAATGGCGCAACAACCTCTTAGGAAATAACGTGTCGTTCTCGTCCATTTTGCGCTTGCCCCATTGGCGAATTTCTTTTATACCAGCGGAAGTGTGTGTATTGGGTACACAAATTCTTACGGGGCCTTGAAACATGCTTTTCAATAAATTGGGTCCTTTGAAGAAAAAGTAAAGGCAATTGTGATAAATTTTGCAATCTTGGTATGCTGTTCATTGCAATCACTTTGCAATCACTTTACAAATTCTGCATTTATCACATCTTATGTTCTGTTGGATTATTTCAACCTCGAACCCGATTTCATTGAGAGTCTCTCTGTAATTCGAACCCGCCCAGGGCTTCGCAGATGTGAAGCTGAAGAGAATATGTAAGACGTTATTTTATCGCACGCGGTGCTCTCAATCAGACTCATTGCGACATTACACTTCATTATACATATAGAAGCGAGGCATTATTGGTTGCATTTACTCAAGTTCTTACTTCACAACAGCCGGGGAAGATGAATATAGTCAATATTGAAAATTCAGTAAAAATTTCTTAGGATCAAACCGTTATGTATTTAATTGGTGATGATGTAATGAGTTTACATGTTTGACTTAAAGAAATCTACTCTTTGATCATATATCTTTTTTTTTATACCAATGTGTAATGAAGTTTTATAATACACTTTTTATATTTCTCGAATTTCATATTGTAGATGGTAATAAAAATTACACAAACTCGTGTTGATGGAAAAAAACCTTTCTTCGCAATAATATGTCTCCATCAGGTTAGCAACTGATTCGCACGTCCCTGACCAACACTGAGCACAGTGATTGAGAAATGCCGACAAGATAACGAACCTCTCGCGAAATCGGATTTTACTCGGAGACTGTATAAAACTATATAAACTTATTTACATTTCTATAGACCGTGAATTTAAATTTCATTCAAGCTACTGGAATGATGAGCTGATTATTAATATAATACCTTCAAGAAATTATCAGAAAAATCCTTCATGTGCAATTTTATTGTGTGAGTTTAAGGGAATTTCAAGGGATTTTTAAAGATTTCAAAACAGGGAATCAGTTTCATTTTGAAAAAAACTCATGGAAAAAAGAGAAATCATATCCGAGCTAATCCGAAGTCTGTATGAAGATTTCTATTCTGGACAATTCCCAGATTTTTTTTCAATTCTCGGATAATTCTTGGGCATATCTTGGTAAGATGAGAAGATTTTAAATTTCCGGTAGGAGTTTATTATTATGCTGCTGGAGGCATGTATTTGTCCACAATTTATCATACAGCCGGCCGATTCACTGTCTGAAGATTTAGACAATTTGTCTGCGTGTGTGTTTCTGACATTCATTGTGCTCAGTTCTCACAGAATAAACCGATGTGATCGTCATTCAAAGTGTCGTCATCCTTCAACGAAATCTAGGTCTTTGTCAGCTTTTGTGACGTGAAACACTTTGAAAGAATTTTTCGTCTCCAGAAGCTAATGTATAATGATATAAACACATCACATACATTTTTTTCTATATGAATAAAAATTATCTTGTATACACACGTTGCACCACATTCTCTCGCAATTAGAAGATAATACTCGAGATAATGTCACTGTTGAGTCTAAAATATGTCAAAATTCTAGTTAAATGTGACCTTACTATTTTTTCTGCTCAAAGTAACCGGAATTCTGGTTATTTTAATCAAATTTCTAGTTGAAACAATTAATAAATCCATCAGAAAAATACTAAGGGCATATTTAATCAGCATTATTCTTTAAGATTGCAAAAAGATATGCTCCATTCACGAAAATCGTGTTTTTTTATTCGGTAAAATATATTGCGACTTTTTACGAGGTTTTCATTTTTGTGGGTGATCGAATCGATTCGTGTGAGGCGATAACAATGTAAAATTCTGAGCTTCGTGCCTGGGTGATGACGCAACTTGACGCATCATCACATGTTCACGCACTTGCGTTTTGTGTGTGTATTTGTACATTTACTTTTGCATATCCGGCACACTATAATGTGAATGTATATACGTTCCGAAAAAAATGTTCCTGCTGAGCGTAGGTTGATATTGTCGGGCAAACAGGATCTAGATGGAAATAAGATGGCATTACCTGTAGGGAGGCTCAATGAACTTCTTCTATCATCACATCTGTATAGATATATATGTATATATGTATACATTCACATGTATATTCATACATTTCCTTTTTAATGCTTCATATATATTTAAAATACATTGATCTTTACTTTTGCCTCTAAATCCTTTTTTTTATATATAAAACTACCCTAATAGCGAAAGAATCTGAACTTTCAATTATAATGAATCAAGTCTAAACGAATTTTCAAGGCAAATAAATTTGTCTGTGCGAATGATTCCGGCTTAAACTGGAATGAAACTATTTGGTTCGCATACAAATTTCGAAATGATTTGGAATCTTTTGGATTGGTTCGGAATGAATTTTAATCTGAAATGTGATGCTACTTCTTCCATTCACATGGAGTTCTTGGAACCTCTTTAAATTCCTATAGAAACCTCTATAAATCCATTAAAATTATTGAATATAAATATATCTCTTGAAATTATTAGAAATCTACATAGAGAATGACAAATTTTTTTTCCTGACAGTTCCCTGACTTTCATGATTTCCATGACATTGGCCAGTCTGAAGTCATTAAATTAAAACTTTTTTGCGTATTTTAATTGTTGTAGAAATTATATACAGAAAAACATTATAATATATATTATATACAGAAATTTATATACAGAAAATTTTTGTCTAATTTTGAGACAAAGATTTTAGTTTTTTGAACCCTTATTTTGCCACATGAAATCCTTAAAGGACTGACTAATTAAAATTTCTGCGTGCGAATATCTTATCGCTGTTTACAGACGTTCTTGAGGCTTTATACCGGAAGTCACGTCATCCGTTACACGATCTACTTCCGTCGCGTTTTATATCCACTTCTAAGTAGCCTTAAAATTAAAATATGTATATTAAATAATGTAGATAAAGTATTCATTTCGAGCTGCGCAAAAAAATGTTTTTTTGACTAATTATAATATTCAGAAGCCGATTTGGACATTTTAAAAAATTAAACCTATTAAAATTACACATAAATCAATCATGGTCTAAACAAGAATTATTATTTGTTATTAACATTTAAACATTTAAATTCTTTAAAATCACTTTAAAATAATAAAAATTTCTTAAAATTCTTACAAGTTTCCTAAAATCCTTTATAACTCCACGAAAAAACTTTAAAATCCCTTGAAATACGTAAAAAATCTATTAAAATTTTCGAAAACTTTTCAAAAAATATTTTAAGAGTATTAATTTTAAGGGTGTTGGAGTCAAGCTCTAATCTAAAAATTCGATTTCTTCATTTTACGCAACAAATATTAAATTAAAAATTTTTTCCCTCTGTAGGATTAATCAATTTTTAACTAGAATTATGCGTACAGAGCGAGAAAATATCTAATTCAAATATTTTTTAAGTAAAATAAAAATATTAATTTTTAAGTCATTTTGAATTCCTCGATTTTTGCAAAAAATATTTATCTATAATTTTCGTTCAGTAAAATGGAGAATGGAATTTTGAGCTTAAAAATTGGGTCCAATGCCCTTAACTACAATTTTTTAAACAAGTTTTTACGATTTTAACAATTTTTTATGAAAAAAGGACTTTTTTTCTTTCAATTTTAAAATCTTGAGAGCTATAATATACGAGATTTGTGTACAAACTACTTGCAGATATATATATCTTATATACAAATCCGGAAAAGGGAGACTTTCGTTTAGTAGGCCTTAGACGAGAAAAGAACAGTTTCAATGTCCCGGATGCAGCAGATTGGTTTACTGTCGACTTCCGGGTTTTTTCGTCTATATCTATCCGCTTTTCTTGTATTTACTCTCGCTATTTCTACCCCTAAAAGTGGGATTACATCTCAAACCCAGGAGTCTGAAAGGAAAAAGGGTAAGCTTCAGTATCGACACATTGACTCATCTACCAGCCAGAAAAATATTTACCTTTCTTTGATGAAATGTGAGAAAGCCGGAAGTTTCATTCTGATCAAAGAATTTGAGAAACTAACTGAAAATTCAATCTTGGGTATCGCATTTAACTATATTTACTTTTTCAACATATTGAAATATTTTCCATCAAAGAACACAAAAAAAAATATTCGAACTTTTAATCTAAATGAATACGATTTTCCATTTTACTCATCGAAAATTATAGATAAATATTTTTTCGCTCTGTAGCCCTAATCTTTTTTCAAATATAAGACTGCATACAGAGCGAAAAAATATTTAATTTTTATACTTTTTGCATAAAACGAAGAATTGAGAATCTAATTTAAAATTGCATATTTTCATTTTATTTGAATATTCCTTAAAAAATTTTAAAACTATTTTCTTTTTTATTTTAGACAAGATAAAATTAATTTGTTCGTGTATTTATTGTTACTATCTTCGTTTCCATTCCGTAATTCAATAATTTTTTTAAAGCAAAAACCACTATTATCTTGCTACATTATTTAATTAACGTAATTACCGATTCAATTAAAGTTTGCTAATTTAGACATTTCTGGTTGCTCGAAGTATTCAAGAAGATATCAAGTGACTCCTTTCATGGCTTCGTCTTCAGTCTTCGCTGATTATCCAAGAGATCCTAATTATATTTAGCCTTGCAAGCTATAAAGCCTGTCATAATTAGCCTTAGAATTATTATTTTACTCCCACGAATTTGAGTTCATGACCTAATAATAGGTGACGAGTTTTACCGTTGACTCTATTTTACGTTAAAATTGGGTGCCGGAAATGAATTTTGAAGCTTTAATTTAAAAAAATTTTATTTAATAGATTCAATTTATAAGTATTTGGCAAATAGTTTAAAATTCCGCCTCACATTCATTTAAGACAATATAAAGCTTATCTAAGCAGTTATAAAAGCGAAAAAAATTCTTATATTAAAGAATTCAGTTTTCCCATATATATTACATTGAGTAAAAAAATAAATAAAAAAATAGAGGAGACAATAGTTTTGACACTGAAGCTCTTCAGAATTTAGTGCACTTAAATTTAAAAATAAATTTTAAATCGGACTAAATTTGAAGGGTCTGGGTATTTTGGAACGAAAAAAGTGAGTTTCCTCCCTCTGAAAACTATATGTCTACTCACAAGATGACAAACCACTAGCATCTGCTAGCTAGGGAGGAACAGGGAGGAACAAGAAAAAAAAATGTTTTCCTCGCAGCCGACAGAATGAAAGTACGTGCCCAGACAGTAGGTCCGAGGCCCAATTTCTGGCACCTGCCTGACCCCGGTATACCGTTCAAATCGTACATTGTCTGGTGAGCTGAAACTTCGAAAGAATAC
Organism: Synergus umbraculus; assembly: GCA_900474325.1. Lineage (NCBI taxonomy): Eukaryota > Metazoa > Arthropoda > Insecta > Hymenoptera > Cynipidae > Synergus > Synergus umbraculus. The sequence goes on from UCOK01007048.1 coordinate 65,531, forward strand.
AGACTATAAGACTCGTGCTACTCGACTCCGGCTCACCTTTAGTCATCGTTTACCTGCAGACTTTTTCAAAACCTTGGGTGGTCATTAGGTCCGTCAGGCTCCGTGTTTCCTAAAATCTAGTTTCCTCCATTTTCCTTTTTTCAGCAAACACGATCCAGGTAGACCGAATTGAACCGGAAGAGAGATAAAGTTTAGATTCTCTTTCTCATTCTTTTATATATTTCATAATAGAAATAGACGTAATATCCATCAATTGTAATATTATAATATAATTGTAATATTCATCTTAATTTTTTGAAATTTGAATTGTCGTCATATCATAAAAAACACAGGAATCGTAATCGAAAATCTGTGAAAAATTAAATTATGATCTAAGCAGATTTTGTATCTTTTTTTGAAAAAGAATTAAATTTACTAATAAATTAAGAGCTTAATTAAATTTTCGATGGTATTCGGGACATGCGGCTCCGTAATCTTGGAGACTGAAGATTGTGCTGCTATTTTTTTGCAAATATCGGAGAAAATCGTGAATATACACAAGAAGTAATTGAATGCTTCTTTCATCCAGCGGAGTGTAAGAAAGCATGCTTCCAAGTTTTACTGAAACAATAAACATCGATTTAAAATATAAACTTGAGAATTGTCATTCAAAATAATATAAAATAATATATTATACCAAAGAGTCTCAGGAGATGGAAAGCTCCGTAAATTTGACTGGGAGTTGAATTTGGGTTTTCAGCCAAGATTTCTCCATATTGTTGACGCTCCCACCTATATAAAAGTTGTGTGCCTAACATAACATTGAAATATTCTCGCAGACCTTTTGTAACTTCTAGAACCGCTACTTCCCTGAAATTAACATTAATTTTAATTATAGTGTATTATAAAAATTTCTGGTACAAAGAATTTATAAAACTAATAATTATTTAATAATCTCACTTGTTAGGAGTATTTGTTTTACTGGATGTTTTGAATTTTACATAATCGTCAAGAATTTGATCAACGGTATGCCTTGCTGGTAATATTGCCAGTTTCCTTTGTCTGCTTATCGCATCCCAATCATCTACCAGCCAGGGTTTCAGTTCATCTGGTAATTTTACTTTAACTTCTACTTTAGCTAGAAACTGTTCTTCAGTTTCTACTGAAGGATCCAAGCGGCTGTGAATGGAAAAAGAAATAATTTTCCTCTGGAATGTATAAATTAAAGTGACGTTAAAAAGAATTATTGATTTAAATACCTTTTCTTTTTACGAGGTACATCAGAAGAAGAATCGTTGGAAGTGGGACTTACTGAACCACTATTTTTGGTAGATCTACTCGTAGCTTTTTCAGTTAAAAGAGTTGGTGTACTAGCATTGCTCTCAGTGTCCTTTTCCTTCTCTTTAGTGTTTTCGCGACTGCGACCTTGAGGCTTAGAAGCAACAGATGTCTTTTTTCCTTTTTGTGAGGTTTGCTGCGCTGCGTAAGCTCGTTGTACGTCCTTTTGTTTTTGAACATTAACGTCATTGTATTTAAGCACGCGACTTTCTGGAACCCACTCGTCCCAACTATAAAATTTAATTTTTCAAGATTATGTTTTCAAGTTTGTTTCACAGATTCAGAGTGGTCATCAATATCTATAAGAAATTCCCCGTCACAAAATAAATTTACTCACTTCCCGATTTTTTCCGACCTTAAAAAATTTCTGGTCATTTCCTAGATCTAGCAGCCATCATATAATTAGAAAATAAATTTTACATTCATCTAAAGTATTCATATTTCAACATTTAAATCTTTTAAACTAAAATGAATACAACTTGAAAGAGGTTCCTTAAATTCGAAAAACTTAAAGGGTTTTGAGTAAATAAACAAACTTAAATAAAAATATTATTATAAATCTAGCTAAAAAATAAGTAATGTTGATGGAATCACTATTTTTATATAATTAGCAAGTAAATTAAAATTATTTTTAAAAACCACTTTTCATTTTGTGAATTGTTCTAAATGAAGGGCATAAAATTAGATAATTAATAACAATAAAAATCAGTTTCTTACTTCTTATTCCAACCGGCATAATGGATTAGATATTTAGTTTGTTTATCCTTGTTGATTGTAGATTTTAAACATTTTGCTTCGTAGATTAGAGGTCCATGAAAACAGAGTACTCTTTCTCCTGAATAAGAAATTTTTGTGTACTTTCGTTTACGTGTTATAAGATTAAAAAAACGAATTACATACCTTCACTAAATTTGCAAGTAGGGGCCATTAATATTAATTAATAGCGTCTTGCTTTTATAATAAAAAAATAGAGCAAGGGATAATTGTTTATTCCAGTTTTTGACATTCCCGAAGAGCTCAGTCGCGAGCACAGTACCGACATTACCGGTATGTATATAGGACATTAATTAGTTCTAGAAACTGACTATAGGTGGTTTTTAATTCTAGGTCAATGGCTGCCAACAAAAGGGTCTCTTAGAAAGATGAAAAGGAAATAATTAACCTAGCCGTAGAAATTGTAAGTATAACACCTTTAGATTTAAGAAATTTAATTAAATCCACAAAATTAATTTGTATATTTGGAAAATATCTTATTTTTGGATTTATTATTTGTAAGTCCAATTTAACAGTTTCAATTTCCCACGTTATTTCATAGAAAAAACATACCTATCTTTTAGGGACTTTTTTGTTAGTTACCGACAGAGCGCCAACTTCAGTTCTGACTTGGTTCAGACTAAGCTAGGACTTCAGAGTTTCAGACGTTTGACCACGCTTGACGCTCAGCTGATTTGTTGCGTGCTCTCTTGAGTCTTGTTTCTTGTGGTTCTGTTTATCGGTTCTGATTTTGAAGAGATTTTTTGATTAATTTCGATTGGACGGAAATAAAAAAAATAAGTACGTAGAAAGATTTGTCTAGATAAGTTCGCGGATTGTGATAGTGCAAAAGATGAGTGAAGCGGCGCAACAATTAATTGAAATGGAGGTGGACGAAAACAATGGACCTTCGGTGGATATTCCGATGGAAATTGCACCAGCCTCTGCTGAAAAAGGCGCAACTACCTCGGCAAATACTAATTCAGCATGCCGAGTCATGGCATCTTCAGGAACAGTTGGATCCGTGTCCATTAGTCTTCACCCTTTAGTTATTATGAATGTTAGCGAACACTGGACTAGGTTAAGAGCACAAGAAGGTTCCGACCAACTTGGTAAGATTTCAAATTTTCTATATGGTGTAAAAAAATTACGCAGATTTTCTACTTTTTCTTGTAATTTTATCTAAACTTGTAAAACGACTTCGTGCAGCGTAGTGAATTTACTAAAGATCTTGTAGAATTTTTACAACTTGTATTTGGATTTTCACAAGATTTTGTGTATTTACTTCTTTCAAATCTTAATTAATAATAATTAGAAGTCGATAAAATTAAGTAGAAATAAGGAGTTGCTTAAGACATTAAAGAATTGAAAACTTCAATTTTAATTTGCAGTCTATGGAGCCATAATTGGGAAACAGAAAGGTCGCAACATTGAAATCATGAACTCTTTCGAGTTACTTTTTACTTGTATAGGCGACGATGTAATAATCGATAGAGATTACTACAATACAAAAGAGGAACAGTTCAAACAGGTTTTCAGTGAGATGGACTTCCTTGGTTGGTACACGACGGGTGATATGCCAAATGATAGAGATATTAGAGTGCACAAGCAGATTTGCGAGATCAACGAAAGTCCAGTGTTATTAAAGTTAGATCCCAGACCAAAAAATACAGATGTAAGTTATTTTCTATTTACCAACTATTTATTTTAAGAGGGTTATGAGAAATTAATTTAAATTTTCTACTTTTATTTTCAGCAACTGCCAGTTTCATTGTACGAATCAGTGATTGATTTGGTCAATGGAGAAGCTACTATGTTATTTGTTCCATTAACTTATACCTTGGCGACAGAAGAAGCAGAAAGAATAGGTGTTGATCATGTTGCGAGGATGTGTAGTAACGACCAGGGCGAGAGTTCTTTAGGTAAAATAAAAAGAAATATAAAAAGATTTATCTAAATTTGAGTAAAATCGAAAATGCTCATCAATCATTGTTCACGAGCACTAACGAAATTATTCTCCTTTTAGTTGCTGAACACTTGGTAGCTCAACACAGTGCTATTAAGATGTTGCACTCGAGAGTTAAACTTGTATTGAGATACGTCCAAGCAGTTGAAAGTGGAGAGTTACAAGGAAATCATGAAGTCCTGAGAGCAGCTTGCTCATTGAGTAATCGACTACCAGTTCTCAACAGTCCTAAATTCAAACGCGATTTCTACAATGTAAGTGTTCAAAATCTTATTCCAAAAAGCAGTGTTAGAGAAACAAAAATTTATTCTAGATTAGTTGGATAATTATTTTTCTTTTTTCTGTTTATAGCAATGCAACGATTTTGGTTTGATGACCTACCTCGGCATAATAACTAAAGGATGTAATGATTCAAATCAGTTCGTGAACAAATTCAATATTCTCTACGACAGACAAGGATACTCCCGCCGTCTAAGAAGTCTCTTTTTCTCCTGATTGGCCTCATGTTTTGCTTTTTATACCCGTTTCGTTTTCGTACTATAAATTAGCCCTCAGGTACAATTTTAAGTCAATGTTCGACATCATTTTTGGAGCGTCATTGTCCACGATTAAGAATAAGCTGACGTCATCAAGTTTTTCAGAAAATAAAAAGTATCTTCGTGAGTTATATAACTTTTTCTCTTAATGTCAAGTATACTTTATTTGAAATTTAAAGGTTCGATTTATTATTTAGATTTACGATTTTATAAATTAATAAGTTCTGGCTGTACCTATATTTGGGTGCAATAGTTCAATTGATTTGAATAAAATATTGCATTGTAAATTCTTAAGACTGAAGATTTCTTTGAAAAGATTACATCTTTTTCATAGGTGAATAAAACAAAAATACAGAAACGGATTTTAAATGGCATAAAAATTTATTTTTGTTCCTAAGGTTCAAAACCATTTTTATATCGGTAATTATATCCGTTGAATGCGGATACTTTCACGAGTTTTTTTTATCTTTTTATGGAAGACCTTATATAAAACGGCACCTTCATACATTTTATTTGTTTTTTAATCTTACCTTAATCTGGATTGCAAAGAGTATTTTAATAACCGTAAATTCTTTTGAATTTATCGAGAATTTTCAAGTAAAATAACTCGTCTTCAAAATCTTAAACATTAGTGTAAATTAATTTACGTTTGCAACCATACTGATGAAGATTTAAGATAAAGTTCCTCTCTTCGATGTACTGAAGCATAAAAATTGAAGACAATTTTAATGTAAAAATGCTGCTCTTAGGTTCCTTTATAAAACATTAATTTCTAAAAATGGTTTCTAAAAAACCTGATATACATATATATATATATATATAAATATTGATACATTTATATTTATATATTTATATAACTTATTGAAATATCTCTGTACAAAATATAGTATACTGTGCTTCGTAAATTATTTCTCGTTCCGTCAACACATTAAGCCGCTCCGATAATTTCAGTATCGTTTCTAGGCCTTTTTCAGATAAATATAAGTACCCCTAGTGTGTTAACAAAATTATACATTTTTTTTCTGCGTCATTTTCGTTATTAGCTTTAATTTAATTATAATTATATATCTATACTATATTATACTATTGATTTTATATTTTAGAGGTCTACTCGACACTGTGATATTTAATTGATATGACGGTATGAAACCTCTGAAAAAGTTGGAGAGAACCGATAGCAATCGTCTGATATCAATTTCAAAATAAAAGGACATTACGTAATATTAACTTAATTCAAATACTACGATCACAATGAAACCCTACGTATTTAAATGCAACAGAAACGAGATTCTATTTTCACAAAGGTTGCTTTCTGTTTTCTTTTTTTTTTTTTTTGTAAATGTTCTTATACATTTCAGCTCGAGCGACTGAATGCATTTTAAATAATTTTTCGTACTTTTTTCAGATTTGGTCGGGGAATTCGACTTTTTTTTAATCCATGCATATTGAGAGGCCATCCTCTATCATAGTGGCGAGAATATCCACCATGACGGATAGCATTGTATTGGGCTAAGGACTCGGTTTGTCCACGCCAATTAGGTCTTCGAAAAGGCTATTTCTGCCCTCAAGTTTTTCTTCGATAGTTTGAATGGCAAATCGTAATACAGCTGCCGCTAAATCTCCAACTGACCAATGTCTGTCCATCAGAATTCTGCTCACTGTGTCCAACTGAAATCAAAATCAGAACAGAGTATTACAACTTCATTTAAATGCTCTCTAAATTACTGGGTTACTTAAAAGTTTTTAAGAAGAATTAATTACAAGTACCTTTGACAAACTAGAATGACCAGAAGTATAATATATCAATCTGGGAACACCTGCTAAGGAGGCAGCAAGCCACTGAATTACAAGTTTCAGCTGTGGATCGCCTTTCAGTCGAGATCCACATCCCCAATTACCAGTTACGACTGGTAATAATCCACCTCCAAGAGGGCTGTTTTCTCTTGGCATCTATAAGCAAATTTTTATTCTATTCCAGTAATTATTTTATTCTCTGCAAAGTTGTGAATTTGTTTTTTGTGTATAGTGTGAAATATATGTAGAATTAGTTTTTAAGAATAAATTAATAAGGAAATACGATAGAATGAGAGACAGGTTCATAGTAAGAGTTAGAACGGGAAAATTGCTCAGGGATTTAGTTACATAATGAGTAAGCAAAAAATCAATAACTGTTGTTAACAAAAACCCAATAATTCTTCATTCATTGGGATAGATACTGAAAAATTAATTCAAGGTAGCAGAAGCAGTCAGTTTGCAATAATTCAGGATGTCTACACGAAATGTTTCCAAAATGATACACCGATTGTAGTAAAAATAAGATTACATCTTTTATTTTGGATACTGGTAAACATCCTGTTCGTTATGCAGGGCATTATTATTGGGATTTTCTTGATTGCAGCACCTTCAATTCTGATTCTGGATCATTCGCAAGACTCCGTTTGATTTTTCCCACGAAGTTTGCCAAACTTTCTATAAGAGTAGAACTCATTTCTACTTCAATATTTTCTGATTCGGGTGGTGGTAAATAAGCAGTAGCTTCCTCATCGATAAGGGTCTGGTAAACTTGTGAAGTAAATGTCACAGCCCAGGCTTGCTTCTTAATTTTTGATTCCTTTGCTGGTGATTTAATCTCAGAATCCTCACATAAGGCATCCTCGTAACAAGATGCGTCTTCAAAATCTGATTCCTGTGTGACGTTTGTCGCGAATTGATTTTTCGTTTAAAAAATTTATTAAATCTTTAACTATAAGCACAATCGCAATCCTGACTCTTCGATATGTATAAAACAACAACAAACAACAACTGACCACAACTGACTGTCTCTCATTCCATCTTCAGTAATGAGGCTGTACAAATAAACTCTATAATATTCTGAATTATGATGAGTTAGTCTTTTTATAATAAAAAATTGATGCTAAGATCAGGGTGGCAACTTGACCAGGAAACCGAGAATTTTATTGACTCAGAAATTACCCGGGATTTAAAATTGTCCGCCGAGTTGACACCCTGAATGTTAAAGTGTTGATTGTGGAATCTGATGTCATTTGAAGTTTATTTTCACAATTGGAATAGTAAATATTATAAATATCCTAAACGATTTTACTATTAACTATTTATGAAAATTTCAATTTAATTTTTTCTCTTTTTACTTACAGATTGCTGGCGCCTGTTTTTCTGTCGAGCCAATTCCAAACTTAGACTTCTCACAGCTAAAGCTAATTTATGCCTTTGATGAGCATCGCTGGAGTCAACTATTGGCTGAGGTTCACCTTCCTGAACAGGAACTCCTGCGAAAGATTCACTTAACGCTCTTTTGAGAAGAGAACCAGCGAATCTCACAACAGCTCTGTCTCTTGCATCCATTTCTCGATTTTCATCAGTAGCTGGTGGTTCTTCCAGCCACTTTGATAGCTGCTCGTAGACCTCTTCGAGTTCTGAACAAAAATCTAGGAGAGTCGAAATTCAGATTAACAACTAGACATTTAACAATTAATTTCTGAAGCAAATTCAGTTTATTATATTTTCAAAATTTACCTGAACTATATTCAGTGCTAAAACTATATTTACTACTAGCACTCGTATCTCTTTTAAACATGGCTGGTTGACTCTGTCGAAATCTCCCCAGCCATTTTTGCTCAGCTTCTAGAGATTCTTTTAGGAATTCCTCATCTACAGTTTCATCTCTTAGTACAAAACCTCTCGATCCGACTCTTTTGACTCTGGAAAATTCATTAAAGATCTTTTATTTATTCTTGGCGCTAATTAAGGGTGTTGGACTCAAGTGTTGAGTTCAAACTTTCATTCTCCATTTTACTCAACGAAAATTATAGATAAATATTTTTTCGCTCTGTAGCGCTAATCTTTTTTCAAATATAAAACTGCGTACAGAGCGGAAAAATATTTAATTTTGATGCTTTTTGCATAAAATGAGGAATTAAAAATGTGACTTCAATATTCAATATTTTTATTTTACTTACAAATATTTGAATGAGATATTTTCTCGCTCTGTACGCATAATTCTAGGTACAAATAGATTAATTCTACAGAGGGAAAAAATTCCTCAGTTAATATTTGTTAATTAAAATGAAGAAATCGAATTTTTAGATTATATTAAAAATCAATCAAAATATAAAGTACATACTTAAGATTTTGACCGACGTGGCTACCAGGGACACTAATGCCAACAGCATAGCTGCTTTCGCTGGAAGAATTATTGGAAGACGTGCCAGTAGCTGTGCTTTCCCGTTTCAAAGCATCTTTCAGTCTTTGAGCGAAAGTTCCCCTCCTTTCTGGGCTGTCCAACTGATGATTGTAACTTCTTAAGAGTTTTTGTTCCTCATCTTCTGTTAAATAGAACATTATTTTGTAAATCTTGCGAAACTCGTAACTATTTCTTTTTGTCGGTAGAGCGAATAGATTCTGATTTTTAAAACTGAAACGTACCTGGATCCTCATCAATTGTATCCTTAGCACTGTGAAAACTGTCAGTACTCTGACTATTACAACTGCTGTAAACAGATGTCTGTCCTACAGATTTTCTTGTGACTGGTAAAACTTCTCCACTGGATCCAAGAACTATAAAACGATTTCTTCTATTTGTGCAGTTTGTTGCTTTAGTTTCTAAGCCAGGACTCGATGCACCATTTCCTCGAATCCTAACTTCCTTTGTGCGATCACAGGTTTCTTTGAAAAGTATTGCAGGTGCTTTAAGTGAACAAAATAACAAATCATATAAATTATAAAAATATTTTAATTTAAGGCCGTTGGACCCAAGTGTAAAATGAGGAATTTAAAATCTGACTTCAAAATTCAATATTTTCGTTTTACTTCAAAAATATTTGAATTAAATATTTTCTCGCTCTGTACGCATAATTCTAGTTACAAATTGATTAATTCTACAGAGGGAAAGTATTCCAAATTTAATATTTGTTGTGTAAAATGAAGAAATCGAATTTTTAGATTAGAACTTGGTTTCTTCTAGAATTTCTTTTTGAAATCACTCCTTACTCTGACTGCCAGTACTATTCATCGCCAGGGGTTTTTCCTCATGTTCCACTTCCGGTGGAGTGCTACTGAAACTTTCTCCAATTGGTGATAACCTTCTGGCACCTAGACCAGTCTCAGAATCCAATTCAGGTCTTACAGGATCAGTAGGACTGCTTGGAGTATGTCGTTGTCTAAATCCCAAAAGAGATTTGTTCATTTCCCTCAAAATATTGTCCTCTTCGTATTGACTTATTGGAAGATGAGAATAATCTTCTGCGTCCATACAACACACCATCATCTGCAAAATATGGTTCTCTCTATATTATAAATATTAAAAACGAAAGAGACTTTTTCAACTATAAGTTTACTTTTTGAAATCTCACTTACAGTACTTGGTTCAGGCATGACTTCAAAAGTAGCTCTGTTTTTAGGGTCATTTATCCTTGAAATATGTCTTACACCTTCTACTATTAAAACTTCGTTGTCTTCTAAGGCCTCGACGGATAACATTGCGGAGAGGAGTTCTGGATGAGTGCTTAACTAAAAAATTAATTAAAAAATTAATTAATTAATTGAAGTAAATAATGCCTTGCTTTCTATCTATTATTAGCACATGAATTAATTTGTGAACAAATTAGTAACTTCACTGAACAGAGTGTCTATAGAAATTTAAAGAATTTGATGAGATTCCTAATACTTTTAATAGATTTTAAAGGATATAAAAGGGATTTTAATTGTTATCATGGAACTTGGATGAATTTTATGGAAGATCCCTTATTGATATTAGTAATTAAAGATACGAGGAGAAGTATACTTACTTACATGTATTGTTTCTTGGGAGATTTCATCTTCCAGAACACCTCCACCTAATCTCGAACTTGCAAAGCAAACGTGTAAAACTTTTGTTTCAGCATCAATTCTATCCATACGCCCTTCATGGCGAATTGTCAAAGGACAAAGAGGGACACTACTCTCTAGCCAGTCTTCAATTGTCAGCCATTGTTTGGAGGTCATTACCTAAATGAGAAAAAATTAACGTTCCAATCAGAGTTAATTTAATTTTAATTTTTATTATTTTAATTTTTGGCGTTGGACCCAAGTGTTAAGTTCAAAATTCCATTCTCCATTTTACTGAACGAAAATTACAGATAAATATTTTTTCGCTCTGTAGCGCTAATATTTTTTAAAATATGAAACTGTGTACAGAGCGAAAAAATGTTTAGTTTTGTTGCTTTTTGCGTAAAATGAGGAATTAAAAATCTGACTTCAATATTCAATATTTTTATTTTACTTAGTAATTTTAATTTCATTTTAATTTGAATTAGATATTTTTTCGCTCTGTGCATATAATTCTAGTTAAAAATTGATTAATTATAGGAAAAAAATTAAAAATTTAATATTTGTTCAGTAAAAAGAAGAAATTGGATTTTTAGATTATAAATTGGCTCCAACGTCCTTAATTAAAATATTGGTAATGCTGATAGTTGTTGAATTTTAAACATTTCAATTGAAACACCTCCTACACAAAAATTGAAGCTAAATATTGATGAATTTATAATAATTATAATTTATACTAATATAATAATTATAAATTTATAATTTATACCTGTCTTGAAATGGTTATCCTTCCCTCCAAAGAATTCTCAGTATTGAGAAAATCGAAGTAACTGAATATACTTCGCAATTTGGCTTTCTGACAGTTTCTGAAAATAATGGAAAATTATATAGATTTAGAAATGGAAAAAAATTAAGTAGGGCATCGTTTTGGAACGAAAATAAAAACAAAATGTTATATCTGCTCCAGCAGAAAATTCATGTTTGGCAAAATATGTGGATGACCAAACTTTTCCTTTTTCTCCTGAATTTTTATTATTTTGTAAATCCGTAAGATTTACAGTAAGACTTTGATTCTCTTTAAGGGTATTGGAGCCAAGTTCTAATCTAAAAACTCAATTTCTTCATTTTACTTAATAAATATGGAAATTTGAATTTTTCCCTCTGTAGAATTAATTAATTTTTAACTATTTAACTAGAGTTTGCACACATCGAAAAAATATTTATTTATCATTTTCGTTGAGTAAAATGGAGAATAGAATTTTGAGCCTTGGGTTCAACGCCCTTAAATTATATAATATTTTATAATATAATATAATATATTAGTATTTAATATAATATTTTTCTTAAACTCACAAATGTAGATTTTTGAAATAATTCGTGAAATTGAAGTCCCTTAGAGTGGGATGAGTCTTTGTTGTCCTTTTTGGATAAGTGGAGAAAAATGCATTTGCTACTAAAGATGATATGAATTCATAATTGTATTCTACTGTGTCTCCTGTAATCAATAATTTTTAATATTAACTATGATAATTTGCAAATTTTGTAATATATAAAATATATAAATAGTTTCACCTTGTTGTTGTAAACTGAAATGCAAACCCTGTGGTGGTTTGCACGATCTGAGAGCTTTTGCTCTCTCCACTATTTTTGGTATTGTTTTTAAAAGCACTTTTTCTCGTTCAGTTGCATTCATATCCTCATCCAAAAATCGTCCTAGGCCGACAAATAAATCTGGGTCTTGATTATCCTCATCAGGATCAAGGCTTATGCTAAAAAATTGTTATTCCAATGAGAAAATATATAAATATTATAAACAGAGAAGAAAATAATTCCTGATGATATTATTTATAAAAAATAGATCATTAAATCAATTTTAATTAGTCAAAAGCTTACATGGTGTATTATAGAAAAATTTGAATTTTGAGTCTAGGAGAAAGAAGGCAAATGTCAAAGTATGTTTTGAAACATGTGTTCAGTGATTTATTTTTAATTCCATTATGTGGACAGTATAGAATGCGAAATAGCTACTGCTAGTGAGATCAGTGTCTGAATATAACTGCTAGCATACAGATCTCAGAGAACTGCTCTAAATACAATGTATAGAAAAACAGGACAATATTTCAATCACAAAATGTCTTCTATTTTAATTCAATTACATTAATTGAATATATAAGTAAATAAATTTTCCAGCAGATATTATAAAAATAATTTGTCAATATAATATGTTCAAAGGGTTCAGATTTTTTGAATTGATATACTAATGATGTAATAATGGATCATTTAAATTTAAATTTATCAAGTCTAAACGATTTAATTTAAAAAGATTTAAAGTTTAATTACAGTATAAAAAATTAATCATTTTAACTAATTTCAAGAAAATATACAGGTAGAGTAATTCATCATAAAACTAGGTTTCAAGTTTGATTATTTTGGCACAGTTTCAGGAGTGGCGTGGAATAAAAAATATTTTTAAAAAACATACTTGCACATGTCATGCAACCTTAACATCGCGTCCAAAAGGTCTTCCGTATTTCTGGCACTTGCTGCCTTGTCAAGCAGTTTGACCACGGTTGACCACCATGGCAGGTCGCAAGGCAACATTACTAGAGCCATCGTAATTGGGGTTCTATAATTAACAAGAAATAATTTTATTAACAAGAATATCATTATTATTGTCATTTATAATAATAATAAACAACTATTTGATGAATGGAATCTCAATTTAATATTCAGTGTTTGACAATAACGCGTTATTTGTTACGCAGTTATTTTTTTAGTAATAGTAACAATTATATATGTATATAAATAAATATTTATATTTAAATATAAATATTTTTTTTTCATTATAGTATGTTGATTTTCCTATCTCTCTAAATTTGAATTAGAAGAAAACTACTATTTGGTACTAGTCTTATACTAATTCATATAGTAGTATTGTTCATATTTTATTAATACCAATATAATAATATGAATTCAGAATATATATACGAATATAAATTGAGAAAACATTACACTTTTAAAATTCAAGAACCACCAGACTGTATTTAAAAAATTAATAATTTAGATAAGTTTCCAATTGATTTCTACTCATTGAATTAGTAAGTTGGTACTACTACACAGATTAGTAGAAAATCCTTACTAATTCATTTAGTAACATAAATCTTATACCATTTCATTTAGTAAAATGTCAAAAAATTACTAATTTAACAGTCAAAACCGTCGTTACTAATTGCATTAGTAAAATTTCTACTAATTCAGATTTGGAGAGTATAATATTTTGCAGAAGGAATGTATTATAAAAAATTCATTTTAAAAAAGTAGTAAAGATAACGCGTACCTTTTTCTTTTCAATAATGATAACGAGTTACTATTTTTAGAAAGTAACGGTAAATGCATTATTTTTTAATAATTTAATAATAATAATAATAATTTTTGGCAACCCTTATTTTTTAAACTTGAAAAATTGTAAAAAAAATCGAAAGAAATGGGGAATTGACATGACATGACAAAATTCCTCGAAATTCAACGGAAAATTTTTTAATTCCTTAAAACCCTAGAAACTGTTTGAAATGTCTTAAAATTTCATGAAAACCTAAGAAATCGCTGAAATTCTTTGAAATCGTAAAATTCCATAGAATCCTTCGAAATTCTTAAAAATCTTTTAAAATATCTTAAAATTCCCTGGAATTCCAGGATAACATTTAAAATTCCTTAAAAAAATTAGAAATCTGATGAAATTCCACGAAATCACTTAAAATTATTAGAAATCCCATAAAATCGCTCCCAATTCTTAGAAATATTTTAAAGTATCTTAAAATTCCTTAAAACCCCAGAAAACTTACAAGCCTTTTGAAATTCCTTAAAATTTCATGAAAACCTTAGAAATCGCTGAAATTCTTTGAAATCTTTTAAAATTCTTAGAAATCTCTTAAGATTCCTTCAAAATCCCATAAAATTCTACGAAATCTTTTTAAAATCCTAAAACTCTTTTGAATTTCGTAAGAATTACTGAAAAATTGTCAAATTCCTTTAAAATTTCTAGAAACCTCTTGAAATTTTTTTCGAAAAAAGTAGATATTCTTTAAAATTTCTTTAAAATCTTGTATACATTATATGTAGTTTTAAATCTGATTGGCCTTTAAATGGCTTGAATAATAATAATAATAATAATTGCATATCACTTTAAATCTTTCGAAATTTAAAATAAAAAATCTGTAAAAATTACAACCGTGGAAATCTCATGAATTCAATGAAATTTCTTTAAATTCCACTTCAATATATTTAAAATTCCATGAAATCCCTTCAATTTTCACAAATTTTTTTTAATTCCCAAAAATCATTTGGAACACTTTAAATTACACGAAAAAGTGCGAAATCTTTTTAAATTCTTAAAAATCTTGTAAAATTTTCTACATTCCTTCAAAATTCCATAAAATATTTTTAGAATCTCTTAAAATTATTGGAAATCTATTGAAACCCCTGAAAATTCCCTGAAATCTTTTGAAATTCCTAGAAATATCTTAAAATTTTTTTAAATTCCATTTCAATATATTTAAAGTTTCATGAAATCCCTTTAACTTTCACAAATTTTTTTTTAATTCTCAACAATCATTTGAAATAATTTAAATAATTTCACGAAAAAGTGCGAAATGCTTTAAAATTTTTAAAAATCTAGTAAAATTTTCTGTAATCCTTAAAAATTCCATAAAATAGTTTATTACCTTCAGAATCTCTTAAAATGTTTTAGAAATCTTTTTAAAATTCTAAAACTCTTTTGAATTTCGTAAGAATTACTGAAAAATTATCAAATTCCTTTAAAATTTTTAGAAACCTCTTGAAATTCCTTTCGAAAAAAGTAGTTTTTCTCTAAAATTTTTTTAAAATATCGCATACATTATATGTAGTTTTAAATCTGATTGGGCTTTAAATGACTTGAATAATAATAATAATAATAATCGCGCATTTAGCGCGCCTGTTGTTTTACTAGTTATTTAAAATTTATTTATATGCTTTAAAATCCATTAAAATTATTAGAAATCTCATCAAATTGAATTCGTAAGTTGGTACTACTAAACAGATTAGTAGAAAATCCTTACTAATTCATTTAGTAACATAAATCTTATACCATTTCATTTAGTAGAATGTCAAAAAATTACTAATTTAACAGTCAAAACCGTCGTTACTAATCGCATTAGTAAAATTTCTACTAATTCAGATTTAGAGAGTATAATATTTTCCGGAAGGAATGTATTATAAAAAATTGATTTAAAAAAAGTAGTAAAGATAACGCGTAGCTTTTTTTTTCAATAATGATAACGAGTTACTATTTTTAGAAAGTAACGGTAAATGCATTATTTTTGAATAATTTAATAATAATAATAATAATAATAATAATAATGACAATAATTTTTGGCAACCCTTATTTTTAAAACTCGAAAAACTGTGGAAAAAATGTGAAAGAAATGGGGAATTGACATGAAATCCTCGTGCTTATCTGATCGCCACTGGCACGGACTCAGCACGAGTATAATTAGTTTCCCGCTATCCCGGAAGACAATCTGAAAATCTTGTGTGGCTTTGTACCACTTATGAAGCCACCCGTATGACGTTTATATAATCTCACCTTTTTTTCGATTCCACCCCCTTGTCGGGGAGTCAATTGCAATCTGCAAGTTTTACACTCGAGAATTCATATTTTCTTTTTTTGCCAAATGAACCGCTTGGCGCAAGCTCTATACTTTTTGCGCGCCTACGCAAATTTGAATTTCATGCTGTTTTATCAAAATTTCTTCGAGGAACAATAATAAAAAAGGAGAGTTCAATTAACAGTGCACCGTTTACGTTTTCTTGATAACTTTCACGTTTCACCCGCAGGGGTTTAGCCCCATGGTGATCGATCTCACATTCACAATTCTTGGATTTTCCCCCTGTGGCTGTGACGAGCTTAGAAATGGACCACCTAATTTTTATTTTTAAATTCTCTTTTGTTAATTGGGGTAGAGAGGAGGTGGAACACCTGAAGCACTTGAATTTTTGCGGAAAAAGAGGGTGAGTCCTCCTGAAGGCTCGTCACGACATCCCATCGGAAATCGGGATAGGAGCACTTTATGAACAAGTGCAAGTGTACACTGTCTGTACAAGTACTAGAGCTTTTAGTTCTTCTAACAGCCACAAGCCACGGAAAGCGCAATGAAAGCTATTTATAGAGCGGCGCCGACGCCGACGCCGTGCCAACCCCTGCTATATAGAATGTTGACAGGGAAATTCATGACAACGGCTAGATGTATATATGTATCTTTATCTATATCACGCTGAACCAGATCTTGTTTTGGATCACTGAAGTTAGGCAGGATTGGGCAGGGTTAGTAGTTGGATGGGTGACCGCTGGGGATGAAGCGAAAGCTTTGGAGTGAAATATTTATTAAGAATCAATCAGAATTATTTTCCGGAATCTTTTTATACGAACCAGATAAGAATTTTTTTATACGAACCGATCTAATCCGAAGGGAGCTTTCAATCACGTATTTTTTCCTTTTAGCTGAAATATTCATTTTTTTCTCCTTTTTTTCTCTGACATTTATCTGACTTTCAGAGAAATTTAACTGAGAAAAAAGTATTGAAAATGAGCCTAAATGGTCAATAACAATACTAATGGAATTTTGCAAAAATTTCGCATATTGCTTTACATCTTTTGAAATTTAAAATCACTTAAAATATGTAAAAATTTGTAAAATTTACAACCGTGGAAATCTTATGAATTCATTGAAATTTGTTGAAATTAATGGAAACATCTGAAAATTCGACGAAATCCCTTCAATTTTCACTAATTTTTTTTCAATTCCCCGAAATTATTTAAATTTCACGAAAAAGTGCGAAATCTTTTAAAATTCTTAAAAATCTTTTAAAATTTTCTACATTCCTTCAAAATTCCATAAAATGTTTTTAGAATCTCTTAAAATTATGGGAAATCTGTTGAAAGCCCTTAAAATTTGCTGAAATCTATTGAAATTCCTTGAAATGTCTTAAAATTTCTTTAAATTCCACTTAAATATATTTAAAATTCCATGAAATCCCTTGAATTTTCATTAATTTTTTTTAATTCTACGAAATTATTTGAAATACTTTAAATTACACGAAAAAGTGCGAAATCTTTTTAAATTCTTAAAAATCTCGTAAAATGTTCTACATTCCTTCAAAAGTACATAAAATGTTTTTAGAATCTCTTAAAACTATTGGAAATCTATTGAAAGCCCTTAAAATTCGCTGAAATTTTCTAAAATTCTTTAAAACATCGTAAAATGTTCCACATTCCTTCAAAAGTACATAAAATGTTTTTAGAATCTCTTAAAATTATTGGAAATCTATTGAAAGTCCTTAAAATTCGCTGAAATCTTTTAAAATTCCTAGAAATATCTTAAAATTTGTTTAAATTCCACTTCAGTATATTTTAAATTCCATGAAATCCCTTTCATTTTCACTATTTTTTTTTAATTCCCCGAAATTATTTGAAATACTTTAAATTTCACGAAAAAGTGCGAAATCTTTTTAAATCTTTAAAAATCTCGTAAAATGTTCTACATTCTTTCAAAATTCCATAAAATATTTTATAATTTTTAGAATCTCTTAAAATATTTTAAAATTGTACGAGGTACTTTAAAATCCCTTAAAATGCATCAAAATCTTTTAAAATTATTGGAAATCTATTGAAAGTCCTTAAAATTCACTGAAATCTTTTCAAATTCCTAGAAATATCTTTAAATTCCAGTACAATCTACAATATCTAAAATTTCATGAATTCCTTTACAATTATTTTATTCTACAAAAAAATTGATAGATTTTAATAAATTTTTTTTGAAACATGTGTTTACACTTCATAGCAAAAATATAAACTAATGCGCAATTTCCGTAATTATTTATTTATAAAACAATAAACAAAAAGGACACAGTTTTTTCAAAATTCTTCTCGAAAAGTATTTTTTTTTCGCTTAAAATTTTGTATTATTAAATGGATTATTAACAAAGTTTATTTTTTAGGCTACGATTTAAAAACACAGAAGTCTGACTATACAAGGAAATTACCACTGCTGGTAAAAAAATTACAGTTTACCTACATACCACTGTTTTTCTACTTCGCCAACTTTAGACTCACAATAATAAATATTTCTTGATAAAACTAGGCGATTTGCTTCCTTTTATACGACATAGAGGTAAATTTGTTATAAACAAATATTTAATATTGCGAAAATATACAGTTTTCGAATCCAAATTTGCTCTTATGGTAATTACCACATGTCCTTGAGGTCATAATATTCACTTTAGCATGAGAGCAATTCAGTTTCACAATTATTCTTATTTTTCAAAAATTATAAACTTTTTTCACTGAAACTTTGCAAAATATGTGATCAAGAAAATAAAAATAGACGCGTGCGAAATATTGTGGTAAAAAATAATTTTTTTTTAATTTTTCAGAAAAATAGTTTTAGTAAATTCTTAAATTATTATTATTCTTAAATTCTTTCTTTCTTTTTAAAATCGTAAAAATCTTTTGAAATTCCTCCATAAAATTCCCTGACAAACTTTAAAATCTCTTAAAATTCCCAGAAAATTCTTAAAATATTCTAGTAGCATTTAAAATCCCTTTATGTCCTTTAAAATTCGCTAAAAGTATTAGAAATCTCATCAAATTCCATGAAATCCAATGAAATTTTACAAGATCTTTTAAACATAAGAAAAATCTCTTGAAATTACTTAAAATTATAAGAAATCTCTTAAAATTCCATAAAATCTCTCACAATTCTTAGAAACCTTTTAAAATATCTTAAAATTCCGCACAAAATTCCAGGACATTAAAAATTTCTTAACAGCCCTTTAAACTCCTTAAATTAAAAACTCCTTAAAATTTCACGGTAAAAATAAATTGAAAATCATATCGAAATCCCTTAAAATTTATAGAAATTGAAAAATATTCATATAGACTTTCTATTATTTTACTTGAAACAGATATAATACAATTTTCTAATAATAGCTTTTCAAATAAATTTTATTTTCAATATTGCTGATGTCTCTGTAGTCTCTGTAATCTAATTAATGGTCCGATGTCAGTATAATTTTTTTGTCTTCCACTCTTCTTGTCTACGTAACCATCAGGGACACACTTTGTAATGAACTATCGCACATCATGTCAGTTTTTTCCTCGGCGAAAGCTTTGGTACATGCAAAATGTATCAGGATAAAAACCATCCATTACAGGTACAAGTTGTATACCATATCGACAGCCATATTTTGTCCAGCATAGGAAATTTATAATAAGATAGGAATCTTATTATAAATTTCTTCACTAGCAACATTTTTTTTATACATCGAACCGGAAATGCTTAATTTTCCATATATATTTAAATCGAATCTAAAAAATGCCTTTTTTTAAACCTGTTTTTTGAGACCCTTCACTTTTCCTTCTATATAGTTTTTTCTTATTTCCTTTATCCATTTCTTCTAGATTTAAAATCTTTCTAGTTTCCGGCCGTAAAAGAGTTCATTGGCCAGGCAAATTCTACATATATCGTCGTCCTCATATATCTTCTGGAGAAATAGTAGAAAACAGAACAAAAAGTAAAAGTAGAATTAAAGGATTAGAAGGAGGAAAAATAGAAAAAAAGGAGAGAGTAGAATAGAGGGAGGAGAGAAATTGTAGAGAAAATAGGGGGTGAAGGAGAAAAATTGGGAAGAATAAGAGAAAATGGTGAAAGGAGGTGAACGAGAGGCAAAAGATGGAGAAACTGTGAGTGGATCGTGTGCATGCTGGACACGCTCTACGTCCATTTCTTTCACCCACCTCCTAAGCAGTGGCAACCCCTCTGCTTTATTAAATTCCCGTTGTACGAAATTGTCCAGTACTCTTTCCTGTAACTTCCACTTTATTCGACCAGTCGATAATATATATTGTATAACCATTTTCCCTAATACCCTTCGCGTATTTTCCGCTTTTCTACATACGACGCTCGCAGAATCTGCATTTTGAAATTTAAAATGCTTATCATTCGTAAAAATCTTTCAAATTTATAATAACTGTGGAAATCTCACGAATTCATTGAAATTTCTTGAAATTCCTAGAAAATTAAAAAAAGCTTAAAATTCGACGGAATCCTTTCAAATTTGTTAATATTTCATATGAAAACACTTAAATTTTTACTAATTGTTTTTAAATTCCTCAAAATAATCACAAAATTCCTATAAACTTCTTGAAAGTCCTTAAAATTCTACGATATCCTATCTTAAAAAAATGTTGTCACGAAATGTCTCGAAAATCTTGTATACATTGTTGTTGCAAACCTGATTGGCTTCTAAATTACTTGAAATTGTAACAAGGAAAATAAAATAATAACGCACATGTTGGTTGCTGGTCTCTTAAAATTTTACAAAAAACTTCAAAATCTTTGAAAATTCGTTAAAATTGGTGAAAATATCTAAAAATTCTTAGAAATCGTCAAAAAATTCCACAGAATCCTTAAAAATTCTAGAAAATTTTTTAAAAATCAGAAAAATATCTTGAAATTCCTTAAAATTATTAGAAATCTCATAAAATACCATGAAAAACCTTTCAAATTTCACAATTTTTTAATGAAATTCATCAAAAACTCTTAAATTCTTTTAAAATGACTTTTGAAATCCCTTAAGATTTCATGAAATCCTTAAAAATCCACAAAATCATTTACAACTCAGAAAAACCTCTTGAAATCCCTAAAAATTTGACGATAACTTTCAAAATTCTTTTAAATTCTATGAAATCTCTTGAGTTATAAAAAATCTTTTAAAATCCTTCAAAATTCATACAGTATTTTACATGTTAAAAAAATCTCCTGAAATCCGTTAAAAGTCGTGAAAATCGCTTAAAATTCGTAGAAATTTATCTCTTATATATCCATTAAAATTTATTATAATTGTTAGAAATCTCATAAAATCCCAACATGCAATCCTTTAAATTCTCTTAAAATCATTTAAAAATCGTCAAAATTTCTTACGATACGTTAAAATCCCTGAAAATT
This sequence comes from Synergus umbraculus, assembly GCA_900474325.1. Classification (NCBI taxonomy): domain Eukaryota; kingdom Metazoa; phylum Arthropoda; class Insecta; order Hymenoptera; family Cynipidae; genus Synergus; species Synergus umbraculus. Next base: position 86,968 of record UCOK01007048.1, read on the forward strand.
CCTCGAAATTCAACGAAAAATTTTTTAATTCTTTAAAACCCTAGAAACTGTTTGAAATCTCTTAAAATTTTATGAAAACCTGAGAAATCGCTGAAATTCTTTGAAATCTTTTAAAATCCCTAGAAATCTCTTAACATTACTCAAAAATCCGCAAAATCCCATAAAATTCTACGAAATATTTTAAAAATACTAAAAATCTTTTGGATTTCGTAGAAATCACCTAAAAATCGTAAAATTCCCAGAAAATTGTTAAAAATTTTACAGTAACATTTAAAATCCCTTCATACCTTTAAAATCCGTTACAGACGTTAAAAATCTTATCAAATTCCATGAAATTATTAGAAATCATAAAAATTTCATAGAATATTTTAGAATATCTTAAAATTTCTTGGAATTCCAGGATAACATTTAAAATTCCTTAAAACATTCGAAATCTGATAAAATTCCATGAAAACCTTTAAAATTCTCAGAAAATCTTTTCAAGATCAGAAAAATCTGAAATCACTTAAAATTATTAGAAATCATAGGCTGCCATAAAATCCCTTAGAAATCATCTTAGAAATCTTTTAAAATATCTTAAAATTCCCTGGAATTCCAGGATAACATTTAAAATTCCTTAAAACATTAGAAATCCCATAAAATCGCTCCCAATTCTTAGAAATCTTTTAAAGTATCTTAAAATTCCTTACAACCCCTGAAAACTCTTTCAAGCCTTTTGAAATTTCTTAAAATTTCATAAAAACCTTAGAAATCGCTGAAATTCTTTGAAATCTTTTAAAATTCTTAGAAATCTCTTAAGGTTCCTTCAAAATCCCATAAAATTCTACGAAATATTTTAAAAATACTAACAATCTTTTGGATTTCGTAGAAATCACCTAAAAATCGTAAAATTCCATAGAATCCTTCCCAATTCTTAGAAATCTTTTAGAATATCTTAAAATTCCTTGGAATTCCAGGATAACGTTTAAAATTCCTTAAAATATTAGAAATCTGATAAAATTCCATGAAATCCTTTAAAATTCTCAGAAAATCTTTTCAAGATCAGAAAAATCTGAAATCCCTTAAAATTCTACGAAATCTTTTGAAAACCCTAAAACTCTTTTGAATTTCGTAAGAATTACTGAAAAATTGTCACATTCCCTTAAAATTTTTAGAAACCTCTTGAAATTCCTTTCTAAAAAAGTGGGTTTTCTCTAAAAATTTCGCAAAAATTTGGCTTTAAATGACATGAAGTTGTAAGGAGGAATATAAAATAATCGCGCATTTAGCGTGCCTGTTGTTTTACTAGTTATTTAAAATCCATTTATATGCTTTATAATTCATTAAAATTATTAGAAATTTCCTAAAATTCCTAGAAACCTCTTGAAATCTCTTATAAAATTTCACGCAGACCATAAAAACCTCTTATAAAATTCTGCAAAATTTCAAAACAATTAAAACCCCTTGGAAACCCTGGCTGGCTTTTGAATTAAATGAAGTTCTTTTAAAATCTTAGTTCTTTTCACGATCTTCTACTGTAATCCTTATCGAGCCTGCATTCAACGATTCCAATCGTAATTGATTCTATGGTGGGGGAAAAAATAAAATAAATGTGTTCTCGAGAATGTCAACGACGCGACGGTGAACTAAGCAGAGGCTGCGGAGCAATTGATACCAATTGATGAGTCAGACAGACGTTGTTAAAAGATGAACAGGATCCGTGGAATGTGCAGAACTAAGTTTAACACCAATTAATCACAATCAGCATATATATTTAGAATCTTAATACAATAGTTATACAGATACAGTAAAACAAAAAGGCAAGAAGGTAGGAGTAGATTAAAAGTTAAGAAAAATGGAACTAGTCCAATATGTGGTGACATCTACATTTTAAAAGAAGCGCGAATTGCTATTCTTAACACTCTCCCTCAATTTGGGCTCTGTGAATTTTTGATAGGAACAAGACCGAGTCCTCTTGTACAGAAAAGGTGCTTGGGGCCTGGTAATGGCTTGGTGAGAACGTCTGCGATCATCTTCTCTGTTGGCAAGTGTGTTAACTTGATTGGTCGACTATTCAACACCTCACGGATAAAATGGTGTTTGATGTCGATATGTTTAGATCTTGAATGAAAGACTGGGTTTGTGGCAAGTTTTCCAGCGCCTTGGTTGTCGTTGAAAATCTCTGTGTTGGAAAGTTCTGGAAATCCCAATTCCTTCAGAAATCCGATGAGATGAATGGCCTCCTTGGCTGCGTCTGTAAGGCCCATATATTCAGCCTCAGTAGAAGACAGAGCAACTGTTCGTTGTTTTCGAGACTCCCAGGAGATAACAGCTTCCGAAAATATGAAAGCTGAACCAGTATAGGAT
>UCOK01007050.1:0-10415 GCA_900474325.1 Synergus umbraculus
ATATTTCAAGGGCAATATATCTAATATGATGATCAGAAAAAATGTCCGGATGTGTGTGTGTGTGTGTGTCACGATCCTGCAATATCTTGAAAATGCGTAGAGATAAATTGATGAAATTTTGCATAGTTATTCAACTATATACCTAGTTGAATTTCTTTTAAGGGTTTCACAAAATATTTAATTTGAAAAGTTTTATGTACTTTTATAATTTTCGTAAAATTCGTTTTTCCACTATAACTTCTCAAATATTAAAAATTTAAAGCTGGTGTAAGGGAAATGAATATTCCTTTCATCGAGACGAATCGATTGACCTATATGATTAATGCATTTCATCAAAAAAATCAGAAAGTTATGTTTATTTATAATTTTGAAAGTTAATTTTTCGCTCTATGTTGTCAAATAATCAAAATTTTGAGTTGACGTAAGGAAAATGAATATTCTTTATGTCGAGACGAATCGAGTGACCTGTATGATGAATGCATTTAATTGAGAAATAAGAAAGTTATGGTTAATTGTATTTTTAAAAAAGTAATTTTTCGACTATAATTTCTGAAATAATTAAAATTTAAAGCTGATATAAAGAAAATGAAGATTCTTTGTGTCTAGATGAATCGATTCACCTAAAAGATTAATGCATTTCATAAAAAAATAAGAAAGTTATGTTTATTTATAATTTTGAAAGTTAATTTTTCGCTCTATGTTGTCAAATAATCAAAATTTTGAGTTGACGTAAGGAAAATGAATATTCTTTATGTCGAGACGAATCGAGTGACCTGTATGATGAATGCATTTAATTGAGAAATAAGAAAGTTATGGTTAATTGTATTTTTAAAAAAGTAATTTTTCGACTATAATTTCTGAAATAATTAAAATTTAAAGCTGATATAAAGAAAATGAAGATTCTTTGTGTCTAGATGAATCGATTCACCTAAAAGATTAATGCATTTTATAAAAAAATAAGAAAGTTATGCTTTATTGTAATTTTCGAAAATGAATTTTTTGAATATAACTTCTCAAGTAATCAAAATTTAATGATGATGTAAAGAATACTTAATTGCTTCCTCTATGAGGAAGCAAAGTGCTCATTGAATGAGTACAAAAGTTGATACAACTTGTTACAGAATATAAAAGGGATTTGAATTGTTATCATTGAATTTAAAAGAATCTCAAGAAGTTTCTGAAAATTTTAAGAGATTTACACAAATTTTAAGCGATTTCACAGGTTTTTAAAAGTGTCTACGAATATTTAGAGATTTTCACGAAGTTTAACATAAATTTTAAGAGATTAGAGAAATAAAATATAATAAATTATATAATATTGAAAAAGAACGTAAATGCGCGCGCGTTCTTTCTTGTTTCGATTAAAATTGTAAGGGAAAATGTTTTCATTCACACAACTGAATAATTGAAATGCTGAAATAATCACGTAACATTATATATAGCTCTTGATTCTAGAATGATTAAAGTTTTTATAAAAACGCTCAGTTTTAACCGAATGTGTTTTAATTATACTTTTAACATTATATATGTGACTGGAATTGGAATTTATGCTTCACAATCCGTTATTGCAGCAGATAATTCGTTCTGCTTAAAAATGTTGTTATCATTTCGGAAAAAAATAATGACCATTATTGTGAAAAGTTGTTGTTCGGAAAGTCTCGTTTACACCTCTTCATGCTAAAAACATGAGCTGATAAGAAATGCTCTTGATAATTAAGTGACACATTTCAGTCGGTGTGATCTTATCAAAGAATAATATCTCTGATATAAACCAATGTCACTTAAGCTGAAGAGAAAGTAAAGCCAAAATTACCAATTTTCATCATTATTATTATAAAAGTGCCTTTTCTCCTCTTTTTACTTCCTTTTTCTGCCCGACAAGAATCGTTCCGCTCGGGATGAACTCTAGTTGCACAGATGAGTCAGACCAAGTTTCTTCCTAAACTTTCTATAATGTTTGAGGAAGAATATATGACGCTCGAATGTGAAATAGAATTCAAGCTATAATAATAAGGAATCGCGAATAAATGATAAATTATCTCGACGAATTTAATAAGGTTTAATAATCTAATCGGCTTTTCCGACATGGAATATGAATAGCGCAAACGATTCCACTATTCAAGCGAATCACTCTTAAAAGTGACGTTGGAATCTAGTGATTTTCATTTCAGCGATTCGAAAAATGTCCGAGAAACAAAGGAGGTAATCCATTCGATATTGGAAACTGGAGAGAGGGCAAAATACCAGTCTGGGAATGAAAACTGATCTCTATAGAATGCCAATTGCTTCTCTCTATAAGCTTCGAGTAAATTCTATTATAGGTACGAGACTCAAAAACCTATAAAAAGTTTATATAGTTTTATTGCATTGGTAATGTTTTGGTGATTGGGTTGAAGTTTCAGATTGGGTTAAAGTTTCAAATTGGATTGAAGTTTCAGACGTCTAGTCTGACGATGTTTTTTACATATATTGGAATAATAACAAAAAAAAAGTTTCCACTGCTCCCAAAACCCAAAATTTTTATTTATTTACTAGGAGCAATTTCAGAGAATTTAGAGGAATTTGCAAATTATTTTAAATAATTTTAAGGAATTTCAAGAGATTTATAGTAATTTTAAGGAATTTAAAGGGATTTTCAAAAGAGTTGAAAAGAGTTATCTATAGATTTTTTTTCAGACATTTTAATTGATCTTTTCCTAGTTAAAGTTTTTTCCTTCCGACTAATTAATGCCTTCCTTGAATATGACCTTTTTGGGATTTTTGAAAAACCGTAAAAAAATTTCTAAATCCCTCAATAAAATATCCTGAAAAATTGTAAAATCTTTTATCTCTCATTCATTTTAAAGGATTTTACGATTTTTTTGGCGATATTTAGTGATTTTAAGGACTTTTAAGGAATTCAAAGGATTTTACGAAATTTCAGTAGATTTTCAGAAATTTTAAGAGATTTAATTAGATTTCATGGGACTTTGAGTAATTTTAAATAATATCAAGTGAATTTACGAAAATTAAAGGAATTTCACAAAATTTTGAAAGATAAAACAGTCATTTTAAGGAATTTTATGAGACTTATGGAGATTACTGAAATTAGATTTTACGAAATTGCATGGAATTTTAAATAATTTTCGTAACTTGATTTTACTAAGATATTAAGTCATTTTAAGGACTTTTATTTACAGAAATTTTTGAGGATTTGGTGAGATTATAAATATTGAAATTTTTAGAATTTAACGGTACTTGGAGTAATTTTAAGAGAGATAATGAGGCTTCATGAGATTTTGAGTAATTTTAAGTAATTTTGACAAATATCAATTAATATTGTGAAATTTATAAAGGAATTTTTTAAGATTTCAAAGAATTTTTAGTAATTTTGAGGATTATAACGATAGTTTGTGGAATTTTAAGGAATTTTGTGGAACATCAAGAAATATCAAGTGATTTTGACGAAATTTTACATTTTACGAACTTTATGGGATTTTAAGAAATTTTAAAGATTTTCAACGTTAGAAGTATGTAAATGTTTTTTTTTCTTTACAGCTACAAAATCAATGTTTATTCTAGTGAGAACTTTCTCTCATTTTCAAATACTGAACTTTAAACATCAGTAAAGCTGCTCGCTTCCTAATATAAAGCCACGGTCGAGTTCCTTTGACAAAAGTCCCTTTTGAAACTACCCTGAGGTATGCGCGGGATGTAGTGAGTGGCTGGCTGTCTTTGTTTCACTGAATAGACTGCAGATTGAGATTCCTATTTTATGCAAGTAACCTATCTAGAATCCAAATAAAAGTGAGAAAATGTTTTACTCCAAAGGAGGTAGGACAGTCACATAAAAAGAACAAAGTCAGCCACTTTCAGTTTGGAGAAAATATATACCTAGTGATTTACTCCTCCTCACCTATTGTCTGGAGTCACTATGTATTTTATAACATATTGCTGTGCTATCGCAAGTGCGTGAAAGTTATTCTACACAATTAGAGTAAAAGACATTCTGCAATTCCTCTTTCACTTGGATTTCGAGACTGAAAAAAAACCTTTATAATCACTATAATTCTCCACTTTTTGGAATTTCAACTTATGTAATTTCAGGGTGTCTAGATTATTTTTTTCATTTCTTTTAATTTCAAGTCATTCAAAAGTTTTTTAATATCTTTAAGGTATTTTAAGGGATTTTAAATATTTTCATAAAACTTCGAGGAATTTTAAGAAAAATCAAGATTTTTAATGATTTTTAAAAAGATTTTCTGTAATTTTTAAGGATTTCATGGAATTTATTGATATTTCTAATATTTTTAATATATAATTTAATCGCAAAAATTTTTTGTTATTTTGCTGTTATTTTGCAAGTTTAAGCAATGATAAAAATTAAAATAATAACACCGTTGGAAACGAAAACAATCGAGGACACGATTAGGCTGTTTTTTTTACTTTATTTTGCAAAAATATTGTAAAAAAATGTAATTTTTTGAAATTTTGATAGCACAATCGGAAAGAGCACACTCCAAAATAGTAGGGTAAGGTACCTTTTAAATTTTTTGTCTGACGTTTTCATAGTGAAATATCTTGCAGAAAAGGGTGAAAAGGTATTATAATTGTTATTATAGAATTTTAAAGAATTTCAAGAAAGTTTCTGGGAATCTAAAGAGATGTTCTCAAACTTTAAGAGATTTTGAAAGTTTTTCGCTCGACTTTTCGTGAAATTTTAAGAGAGATTTAGAAAGGTTTCTGGGATTTTAAGAAATTAATTAATAATTATAATACAATTATAATTTCCACTTTTCATGGAATTTCGAGGATATTCGAAATTTTATAATTTCGTAGGTTTATTTTTTCTGAGAATTTTAAGAGACTTTAAACGTTATGGAATTTACAAGAATTTTAGGAGAATTAAGAGGTGTTGATGACTTTTAAAAGACTTTATTGGCATTTTTAAGGATTTTATGAGATTTCTAATACTTTTAATGGATTTTTAAAGGATTTAAAGGATTTTTTAATATTATCGTAGAATTTTAAAGAATTTGAACAAGCTTCTGGGTATTTTAAGAAATTTTACGAAGTTGAACTGATTTCAAGAGATTTTTATGACTTTTAAATTATTACAAAAAGTATTAAGATTTTTGAATTTTTGTCAATTAAAAACAGAATTCCCATGCTAAAATTTAAATTGTCCAAAATTATGCGAAAATTAAAAAATTATGCGATGAAAAAAATTATACGTTTTTATATGATGACGAATTTTCTTTATTTAATTTAGAAATTTCATAAATCGTAAAGATTTCGAGTACTATTCAATTCTGAGACATTATGCGATTTTGTGCGCTTCGCATAAAATAGGGGTCTAAAATAATTCCGTAAAATCCCTTCAAATTTATGAAAATCCCAATAAATTTCATATAAAATTCTAATCTAAAGACATGGTCATGACACCGAGAACTTTCTCCTGGCTTGAAAATGTAATCAAATAATTTACAGATAGTTAACCTACATATTCTTCAAACTGAGGACTCTAAAGTAATGCATCGCATGTTTTTGTAATATAAAATAAGAGAATTTTTACACATCTTGTTTTATAAAATCTCTCTGCGTTAGGAAAATCCTCGGGAAAAGCTTTTAATAGTAAAGGATTAAATTAACTTGTTTATGTTCATTTTCACTTATATAGACTTTATACAAATATACTCAGAGTAATTAGCTAATTACCCGAGTTGCAGCTAGTATAACCCAGATAGCAATTAAACATCAAATCTCGAAACTCGTTTATAGTCTGTCAAATTAGTTAAGCAATTAATCAAAAGTTATAGTCATCTCAAAATTATGTATAGGGTAACTTCAATGCGTGGTTTATCAAGAAATTTCTCGAAGCGAGGCTGAAGCCCTTCTTCACATACAGCAAAGTGAGCAAAGTGGAATTTGTTTGTATTCAACTATAGTGCATTAAAAATAAAAACTATAGTGCATTAAAAATAAAAAGTCTACAATTTTCCTTTGGAAAAAAGTACTGAAGAGGATTTTTCCTCTGACAATTTTTCACAGAATTTTCTTTGAAATGAAAAACTCTCTATGGGAGCGAAAACATCTACTCTGTCTCTGAAAATGGAATCAATGAAATCCACTGACAAATTCAGAAGCGAATTTCCATTTTCACTTTTCTTTGCTCATTATAAGTGAAGCATTATCGAATTTTGATAGAAATATATGAAATCTCTGCTCTCTGTAATATTATGTACTATTAATTAACGAGGTAATTATGCATCAGGAATAGTACTTTGTTATTCAAGTTGGGATATAATGGTTCGCTTAGTTATGTCATCCACATTGTACTCTCTCAGTCTGAATTAGTTAAATCTCACTAATTAATAGTAATTCATTACTGGAAATAGTGTGAAGTCGTTTATTATAAATTAGTAAAAAATTACTAATGAGATTAATAACAAGGATGCTGTCAATCAAATGTGAACTTATTCTACAGAATATTTCGTCTCTGTGAATAAGAGAAGATTTTCTATTTTAAAAAGATGATAGAGTCGAAGTCGAAATATCGTAACGCCTATTCCGTGTAAGTATCGATAGTGATTTTCAATAATCGATATGAATTTGATGAATTGAATTTGAAATGTTCAATTTGGTTTCGTTAATAATCACTTTGTCACGAGTCTAAACTCGAAATACATTGAAAATCTAGGAATTTTTCAAGATTTCATGAGAGATAATGGGATTTTAAATGTTATCGTAGAATTTTAAAGAATTTCAAGAAGTTTCTGGGAATTTTTAGAATTTGTCACGACTTTGATCAGATTTCAATCGGACTTCAAGGTACTTTTATTACTTTTAAAATATGTATTTTGTGGGATTTAAATAAGGAATTTAAAATTTGCTAGGGAATTTTATTGAGGATTTTCAAAAGCAATTTATGATTTTTAAAATATTTGGTAGATTTTTAAAAGATTTTGTGAAATTTTAAAGGATTTCATGGAATTCGATAAAATTTCTAATGATTTTAAGGGAATCTAAATATTTTTAAATTATGAGGATTTTTAAAAGAGTTTTTAAAGAATTTAAAAATATTTCGACTAATTCAAGCAATAAATAACGCTTTTGTGAAATTTTGAGGAATTTAAAACGGTTTGAAGGAATTAAAAATTTTTTATTTAAATTTAAAAATTTTTATTTTGAAAGATTTTTAAAAATTGCGAGGGATTTTATGTAATTTTTCGATATTTCTAATAATTTTAAAGGATTTCATGGAATTTGAATTTTTATCATTGAATTTAAAAGAATCTCAAGAAGTTTCTGAAAATTTTAAGAGATTAGAGGAATAAAATATAATAAATTATATAATATTAAAAAAGAACGTAAATGCGCGCGCGGAGCGCGCGTTCATTCTTGTTAATAATAATTTATTACTGGAAATAGTGTGAAGTCGTTTACTATAAATTAATAGTAAAAAGTTACTAATTTACAAAATATTTCGTCTCTGTGAAGACAAAATTTTATAAATTAAAGAAATATCGATGTATAATATAGAAAAATTCATTAATTTCCGGTTGATCAAATATTATTCAAACCAGGAATTGATGGAAGAAGCACTTCCTTCGTTTTTATAGTAGGTGAAAGTAGCTGTTATTGCTGACTCAGTTCTGTTAATATCAGGGCTTCAGATTATTACAATTTCCTACTGCATATCTTAATTCACTTTCCCTTAATTCTTCTTCAAAAAATCGACTAGATTCTAATGTTTGAAGATGACTGGTTAAATATTTGTAAGGAGCTAACATTTTTTTATTCCATAACAAAACTAGTTATATTTAGACTTTTGAAATTGTGATCTCTACCATTTAGGAAAGAATGAGGAACTCAGTGATGGGAAAAATTGCCTCATAATGAGAATCAATTAGTGTTTCTTCCATTGTGTTCAACAATCTACAATTCTATATTTATATATGTATATAATAGTACCTTTGCAATGTATTGAAAAACGCAACTTCTTATTGGTTTTGGTCAACCTTCTCATAATATTGAAACCTTGAATTGATTTTGTTATGAAGGATACAGAGTGATGTGACACTGACACATAATCGATTTTTAAAGGCCGGCACGCATTTTCAAGTGAGTGATTCACATGATCTAAAGTTTACTTTTACTACTGACTGATTCCACTTTCGATTTTCGAAATCTTCTAAAGATATGTATTTCAATGATATAATGTACCAAAAGAACCATCTTGAATGATTATTCAATGCAACTTGGTGCATTTTCTCTGGAATTTCATGTTTTATCAATTAATTTTATTTCATCATCAACAAATCCCCGGTGGAATCTCTGCTAGACGTTTCATAAATCATGGAGCACTTGACAAGTGAATCATCTTCAATGAACCTCTTGACCTCTAGACTTTGACAACTACAGTAGTGAATGAAATTTGCTTTCGAAAGAAAATCGGAAATCCACTACCAGAAATGGCATCAAGTAAATGAGTATCTACCGAATAAGACTTTCGGTATGCAGGTCTTCAACTTGCCCTACATTTTCCATAAACAGGATATGGTTTAAAGAAATGATGCTTTGATATTATATTATATTATAAATTATCATATTTCGGTTGATGTTATTATCCGCATCGTATAACGTCAATCAAAAAATAACTTATAGAAATTCAGAAATGAAAAATTTCATAATACACTAGCAATTATGATCCGCGCGATTCATTTATCGTTTTTGCTCACCTTTTGCTAGTAGAAAAAATAATTTAGAATTTTTAATTCTTGAAATATAAAATTTTGTAATTCTTTTTCTATAATTTCAGGAATCTCCATAAGTCTCATAAAATTCCACAAATGCATGTTTATCTTTCAAAATTTCTGAAAATCCACTGACATTTTATAAAATCTCTTGAAAGTCCTCAAAATAAGTGAATATCCCGTAAAATCTTCTGAATCCCTTAAAAGTATTTTAAATTACTTTATACTCCATACAATATCTTAAAATGCCTTTATAACATATTTCACAAATCTGGTGAAGTTCCTTTAAATTTCGTAAAAATCACTTGATATATTACTTGATGTTCCATAAAATTCCACAACCTATCGTTATAACCCTTAATGTTACTAAAAATTCTTTGAAATATTATGAAATTTCTTTAAATTTGGAAAAATCAATTAAAAGTCTTATGAAATCTGATTAAATCTCTTAAAATTTCTAAAAATCCACTAAATTTTCGTAAAAAATCAATTGAATTCATTAAAAGTCCTTAAAATCACTAAATATCGTAAAATCCCTTAAAATTATTAAAAATCCCATGAAATTTTGTGAAATTCATTAAAATTGAGAATCTCGTGAAATTCCTTTTTATAAATTCACTTCATATTCCTTGATATTTCATAAAATTCGACAATCTATTGTTATATCCCTTAAAATTACTTAAAATTCTATAAAATCTTATGAAATTCCTTGAAGTTTCGTAAAATCACTGGAGATTACATAAAAATCCTTTGAAATCTTATGAAATTCCTTTAAATTTCGGAAAATCAATTGATGTTTCTTAAAATTACTTAAACTTACACAAAATTTCGTGAAATTTTATAAAATTCTTGAAATTTCAATATAATTTCACCACATCTTTAAAAATTTCTGAAAATAAATGTCCTTAAAATGACTTAATATCTTATAAAATATCTTAAAGTTGCTTAAAATTACTAAGAATCTCCCAAAATACCATAAAATCCCATAAAATTACTTAAAATCACATGAAGTCTTACGAAATCCCTTAAAATTCCTGAAAATCCAATAAAATTTCGAAAATCCCTTAAGTCGTTAAAATAAATTATTATATTATGATATGTATATCCTTAAATCTCTGAAAATTATTTAAAATTCCATGCAATTTTGTAAAATGTCTAAAAGTTTCTCAAATTACTTCAAATTCCACAAAATATATATGTATAGTCAAATTCCTTAAAATTACTTTATAATGCTTTAAAATCTCATAATTTTTCCCAAAACATGTGGGATTGCAAAAATTATTATATTTGTAAAATCCTTTTAAATTCCTTAACTAGCTGTCAAGTTGTATCAACTTTTGTGCTCATTCAATGAGCACTTTGCTTCCTGTAAGCAAATATGATTTGCTTCCTCATAGAGGAAGTATTCTTTACATCAGCATTAAATTTTGATTACTTGAGAAGTTTTATTCAAAAAATTCATTTTCGAAAATTACAATAAAGCATAACTTTCTTATTTTTTTATAAAATGCATTAATCTTTTAGGTGAATCGATTCATCTAGACACAAAGAATCTTCATTTTCTTTATATCAGCTTTAAATTTTAATTATTTCAGAAATTATAGTCGAAAAATTACTTTTTTAAAAATACAATTAACCATAACTTTCTTATTTCTCAATTAAATGCATTCATCATACAGG
>UCOK01007052.1:0-13054 GCA_900474325.1 Synergus umbraculus
ACTGTACATTATTCTAATTCATATTTATCATAATAAATCCAAATTTTCATTTCTTTAAACTTATCATGTGGAGTCCGATTTGTTTCTACGCCCCCACGATATCCCTCTCCTAGTTGAGCTAGTTTGAGCGAAATTCTTTGTTTTTGCAATTTAGTCAGTCAAGTTTTGAGCGGTACCAATTGTACCTGGCGCCCTTGGCATTGAATTAATTTTTTTTCTTTGGAACTTAGTTGGGTGACAGAATTTCGACGACACTCAGAGGCCGAAAGTCCCTGTAGGCTGAGACTGTCGTTATACTTTCTTATTTCTCAATTAAATGCATTCATCATACAGGTCACTCGATTCGTCTCGACATAAAGAATATTCATTTTCCTTACGTTAACTCAAAATTTTGATTATTTGAAAACATAGAGCGAAAACTTAACTTTCAAAATTATAAATAAACATAACTTCCTTATTTTTTAATGAAATGCATTAATCATATAGGTCAATCGATTCGTCTCGATGAAAGGAATCTTCATTTTCCTTACATCAGCTTTAAATTTTCAATATTTGAGTAGTTATTATTATATTAATTAATTATATTAATTAATTAATATAATAATCTTTTACGGAATTCTCTCTTACGGATGCATAGTTTGAAGTTATAGAATTTTCTCTAACACCTTCGAATTTGCCGTAAATGCCGGAGTTGTGCATAAATTATTATATTCCCGGCGTGAAATTTCGATCTATCTGTCATTTCCCGTACAGCCATATTGTCTACACCAATCAGACACTTCGATACATAAGAAACGCCCACTGGCGTAGGCACGCAAATTTCGAAGTTCCTTTATGCAATGCCCTTAATTATACTTTTCAAAATGGCATTCAAATAATGTTAAACTTCTCTACCGCCATTTTGGGTATTAGCAATTTAGATCTTTGCATAATGAGTTATTCAATAAACTTATTTTTTCATTTGATTATTTTAATATGACTTATTTTCATTGAGTTGACTTAAATCTGAATTAAGTCCTATTACCCTGACCCCCCGAATAGTTAAGTTAATTAAGAATAATAGTTTTGAACTCTATTATTTAAATGAAATATCTTAAATTTATTTATTTTCATAACTCAAATCCTTTGGTTGTTTAGGAGCTTAACTAATGTGAAAACAACCTGGCGTCCATACTCAGGGCTGCCACAGACTAATGTACTTCAATCTAGGGGTGCCATTGTGACCACATATTTTCATCACACTTCGCGCACTTGCATTTGTTTACCAACCTTAATCGCTGCTATATACTTTTATTTAAATTACTTTAGTTTCAAATGAAGAATAAATCTAATCTACTTAAGGTTCTATCGACCTTAAGGAACACTTTCTCATCAGAGCATTCGCGCTTCACACTTTATATTTTAATAGAATTACTGGAACATATACCTTCTTAAATAAAAAAATTATTAAATCTCTTGAAATAATTTTAAATATCTTAGAATTAAGAGAAAATTAAGTAATTTAATATTATATTGATCTTAAAAACCTATTTTCAAAAAAGCGCTCAAAATTTTCGTTAGATATTATTTTTAAATATCATTCAAACCTTACGATTTGTGTTAAAATTTAAAAAAATAAATTTTTGACGATTAAAACAAAAACTAATCATCGTAATAAAAAATGTTCAAGGGAGAATTTGTAGATCTTTTAAAGACCAATAATTATGTTCTTATAATTTTCACTGTATCACGCGTTATTTGGTTCGAAATTTGTATTTCGATTTTTCAAGAAAATTCAAACTAGCTGTCAAGTTGTATCAACTTTTGTACTCATTCAATGAGCACTTTGCTTCCTGTAAGCAAATATGATTTGCTTCCTCTTTGAGGAAGCATCAAGTATTCTTTACATCAGCATTAAATTTTGATTACTTGAGAAATTTTATTCAAAAAATTCATTTTCGAAAATTACAATAAAGCATAACTTTCTTATTTTTTTATAAAATGCATTAATCTTTTAGGTGAATCGATTCGTCTAGACACAAAGAATCTTCATTTTCTTTACATCAGCTTTAAATTTTAATTATTTCAGAAATTATAGTCGAAAAATTACTTTTTTTAAAATACAATTAACCATAACTTCCTTATTTTTTAATGAAATGCGTTAATCATATAGGTCAATCGATTCGTCTCGATGAAAGGAATCTTCATTTACATCAGCTTTAAATTTTCAATATTTGAGAAGTTATATTGGAAAAATGAATTTTACGAAAATTATAAAAGTACATAAAACTTTTAAAATTTAATATTTTGTTAAACCCTTGTAAGAAATTCAACTAGGTATATAGTGGAAAACCTATGCAAAATTTCATCAATTTATCTCTACGCGTTTTCAAGAAATTGCTGGATCGTGACACACACACACACATCCGGACATTTTTTCAGATCTTCATATTAGATATATTGCTCCTGAAATATGTTCAAAAAAACCTTTTTTAGGAAACTAGATTTTGTCACCACTACAAAGCTTCCTCTATGAGGAAGCAAAAATTTTTACGTCAGTGCTGTAGGGCGTTTAAAAAGATATACTTTTCATCCTTCGACTCTCACGATTTTCTTTAGATGAAAAAGAAAATATACATCCTTCCATCGAGATCGGTTTCTCGATGGCAAAAAGGGGGACTAGTGTCTCATTTTTAGCAAAAACTCATAGTTTTGTTTAAAAAAAAGATTTGAGATACAAAAACTAATCAAACTCACTAATTTATCACAAAACTGCAATATTTATTTTGCATTTTTCCACAATGCTTTACGGTATGAATTAGAAAACCTGAAAATCTCGAACTATTTTTAGATTTTCTTTTCATTTTTGAGATAAAATCTAAAATATCATTTTTTCTCTTCTCTACTGTCTTCTAGGTTTTATTAATTTCATCTAACTTTTTTTCAGATTTCTTCCCCAATTCTCTTACTGCTACAAGCATAGCCTGGGCGAGTTGAATTTCTTCCATATCTTTTCCTTTTAAAAAGTGACTTTTTCTTAAAAAAATGATTATAAAGTGACTTGCAAAAAAAAGTGACTAAAAGTTACTGTGTGGCAGCCCTTTCCATACGTTAATTGAATGATAACTTCAATTTAAATGACCTAGAGGTCCTAGAGCGAGGCTAGATGAACGGTGTATCTTCGCCGCCTAAAAAAGAGAAGATCTTTAACTGACACTGAGTAAGCATCTCGTCTTAGTTTTAAAGGTGTGCGCGTAATTGTAAACCTTTTCGGTATTGTCCTGTTTTAAGTAATTGTTAAAGAAAGTTATTTCACTTATTGTAGAAAATTTTGACGTGTTTTAAAATTATTTAATTTATTCAGTAACATGGATAACATGGTGAAAGAAGATAATTTTATTTCATATTAGATAAAGAAGCTGATTAAATTAATTTATTTGAAGAAAAAAATTATACATGTGAGAAATAAGAGTAATTGAAAACTATATTCATTCAACTGTCCTTGTTAGAATCAGCCAGCGATTTTTGTTTTTCCAGCTGTGCTCTGTAACAGAAAAACAGAAAAAATTATAAAACACTTCAAATATAGATTGTTTATGTTTAGAAGTTTTCTAACTACTGTAACATAATAGCTTGCACTACATTAATTATATCCTCTTCCCAGACCGATTTAATTTAAGAGAACAAAGCTACAGACGACCTGCAGGAACACAAATTACTATAAGTGTATGAGAGAGTGTATACATGAGAGTGAGAGGTGTTTGAGATCAGTATTAATTAACTTAGCCTTAAGCAATTTTATGTTTGTATTGACTATTTGAGAATCCGAAGACCAAGACGTTGTTTTTACAAGACTACATTGACATATCAATACCCGTCTTGGATGTGTCAGTCATCCCTATGTACACGGAAAGACAATTCTAGGCAGCGCAGCATGACAGGAGCAGCGAATTTGCGGCTCGAAAGTTTAGCAAGGTACGAAAGCACAGGAATTCAGGCGAAACCACTCGAATTTGACGGTCAATTTATTTGAAGCGCTAGTAGTTGTAGGTTGGCACTCGCTCGACTTGCGTTTGCTCGGGTTCCAAGAGCTTTTATGGTAAGTCTCTTGCTACTACACCACGAAACACGAGCTATGACACGCCGTACCGCCGTGCTGTTATAGACTACACTTGAAGCGGGCGCAACTCGGGGAGACTCCGAGCTGCGCTGTCTAGAATTGTCTTTCCGTGTACGTATATACAGTGTGGGCCATTTTAATCGCTCCACTTAAATTTCTCGGAACCTAAGCAGGATAGAGAGAAATGGTTTAGACAACAGTTGAAGAGGACAGAGGAAGTCACACAATGATGCCAACGCCCTTGACCTTGAAGTCGATTTTCAAGGTTCTTTCAAGGCCAGTGATTTTTTGAAATGGAAACATCGTTTTTTGACACTGGATTCAGAAATAGCGGGAAATTCTTCTTCAATTTGGTAAATTTTAATCTTGAAGTCAAATAAAGGTCATTTAAAATCAACAGTTTTCCGAAAAGTCAAGGTCATTCTTGAAGTCAATTTCAACGAAGAGTTCAGTAGTGATCTTCAATTTGACCATGAAATTTATTTCCAAGGTTAACTTTGTTTTTTTAAAGTAGGAACCCATATTTTTGACCCCGGATGCAGATAGAGCGAGATATTCTACATTCAGATGAGGCATAATTTGTGGTGTCCAATTTATGTTTCTTAAAACAAGATCGTGTAGAAATCCAATCAGTAATGGCAAGATCGTATAATAGAAATGCAACCATTTAATTACCAATGAGATCTTTACGAGGAAAAACTAAAATTCACAAAACTTGACATTTACTTGACCTTGCCATGACTGATAAAACTATCATACTAAATGTAAAATTTTTCGCTTTTTTGACATCCTCGGGTCTTAAGTAGAGATTTTCATAACATCATCGAACATTTCATTCGTAATTAAATGGATGGATTTCTAGTATACTCTTGCCTTCACTTCAGACGAATACTCATCAATGATTTTAAGTCTCAGTCATCACGTATATCACGTTGTACGCTTCTTCTATCTTCGTTTTTTCTCTTTCTATTCTTTCTTTCAGATACACCAGTCGGCGATCTGCTTTGACACTAGACTAACTAAAGCAAGCAAATCACAAAGCATTACAGAATCGATCTTAGAATTGAGATATTGGTAACGCGATTATGATGCTCTTGATAATGCTTCTAACAAACAAAAACAAATAAGACACAGAGTGAAAATGTTCGCTACATACACGTATTAGCCACACATTCATAACCTTGCGATAACTCGCGATATGATTCGAGAATTAATCAAATAGAGATTTCTTACATGTATTTATTCCATCCTCCAATACTGATATTATATTATTATATTATATTTTGTCCAGTTAAGGACATGTGTTACTTACCATATGAGCAAGTTTTTAAACCCGGATTTTTCCTACAATTTTTACATTTTCAAAAAAATTATAGTCAAGATCCGTCAAGAACGTGAACACGAACGGATGTTGACTAAAATTTTTTTGAAAATGTAAAAATTGTAGAAAAAAAACGGGGTTAAAAACTTGCTCATATGGTAAGTAACACATGCCCTTAACCCTCCGATTACAGACTGGGTCTCTTAAGGTACAAACGATTTTTCAAACTGAATGTCTCGTCTTTGGGAAATAATGGAAGTTCAGTTGTTCTCCTCTCTAAAAAATCTACGTAGTAATAGGGTTAGCCCCTATAAGTGACGTTGCAGATCGTCAGTTAACCTTTGAGCAGTGTCCGATCAAAGTGCACACAGTCATAAAAAATCCAGTCTGTAAACCTCGTTAGTGTTTTCACAAGTTAGTGAAAATTAATTTTTTTGCTTTATTTGATATTTTCCGGCATTTATATGAGCAACATAAAGATTTCATGTAATTCTGGACAGTTCAGTGGAAAAAATAAAATTGAAAAAAAATTGTAAAATAAATATGCATTAAAATTTAATACCCGCCACCGCCAATAGGCCTATATTTTTTTATATAAATCGAAACTTCAATGTATTTTAAAAATTACATAACATACCTTAACTGCTGATTAAAATCGTCTTCCACATCATCATCATCCCAATTATCCTCCCAGACGCTAATATCTTCGTTGTCTTCATCCTTTGCAGTCCAATCTACAAAAGTAAAATTATATTACTTCAAAAATTTAATGAATAGATGTAAGACAGTTTGCATATATTGGAATGAAACTTTTTTTTGGTATCACACAACATCATTTGCTAGAAATATTTGGAAAGAAATCTTAAAACCAACAAAGCATTTGCAGGGTGCTTAGAAATTTTTTTTTCAAGTATGGAGGTTGTAAAAACACAGTCGAGTGAAAAAATCGAACATGAGAGCATTTATTATACTATTTTATTGTTATAAAATAGCAATAAAATAATAAATGTTTATAAATGTTTATTTTCTTTCATAAATTGTTGCAAATGGCAATTACATACATATCGGTTCAAAATTGTAACCTATAGTCGATTTTGAACAGTAAATTCCCAATCCATTTATATTCCCTGAATTAAATTTTTTAAATAGAGGTTGGAATCTAGAATTAACCAAATTAATAAATATTGTTACATTTTGTACGGCAAAGTTTTTTGTCAATTTAAGGGTGTTGGAGCGCCGAACAAAAAGTCCTTTCGTAAATTTGATTTTGAGGCCGCAAAAATACACGGTTTTAAGTGCGTTTTGGCAAGGAAGTGTTTTTTGACGTGAGAAGGGCGAAATGGTTCTTACTCATTGTTTTTCGAAATAAATAATTTGTTTGGCAAATTAGATACAAATAAATAGTTAACAAGTTGCGTTTCCGGACATTTCCTGAAGTTTAGTATTAATTTTCTGATACTATTCTTTTTATTGAAAATAAAATAATATTTTTTATTATTATTGAAAATTTTATATTTATATTATTGAAAAATATTATTTTTATTGAAATTAATAAGGATAAAATGTTCGAATTTCTTAGTACCATGAATTTTCAAAATAGTATAACTTTTTTAATTTTTTTTTCCAAAATGACTTGCTAATAACGAACTTGACCTTCATTTTAGGACACTAAAAGAGAATATAAACGAGCAATCCAATAGATCAATTCTTGCAGAATTTATCATGCTTACAGAAGTCTAATAACCCCTCTTGTGAGAATGTAAAAATGAAATCGCCTAAAATAATAGATATATTTTGAAAATCTATACATTTTTTGAAGTCTTTTTAAATATCATGACATTTATTTAAATCCTTTAACGCTTTTTTAATTCCTGTTGACCTGTTGAATCTCTTGAAAATACTTAAAAATCTCTTGAAATCATAAAAAATAAAAATATCATTAAATCTTTGAAATATATATTGTGAAAACTCATAAAAATACTTGTACACTGGAATTGTTTTATAATCCTTTGAAATTAGTTTACATTTCTTGAAATACCTTTAAACTATTGATTTCTCAATGTTTAAGGGCATGTGTTACTTACCATATGAGCAAGTTTTTAAACCCGGTTTTATTTCTACAATTTTTACATTTTCAAAAAAATTTTAGTCAACACCCGTCCGTGTTCAAGTTCTTGACGGATATTGACTATAATTTTTTTGAAAATGTAAAAATTGTAGGAAAAATCCGGGTTTAAAAACTTGTTCATATAGTAAGTAAAACATGCCCTTATAATATAGATAATATCGTCACCGGTGGATAGCTTCAATTCATTCCAAAGACTGGTTATAAAATAAAAATCGCGAAAAATTTTTTTTCAAATTCTCTCTAAATTCTCTACACTGTACTCTCGAGATAGTCCCCGTCTCGGTTGGGTCGGGGACTAACGCGAATGAGTTGGAAGCGTTTTCAAGTCAGGGACGTACCCCTAGTATGTACCAGTTCCTAACGCGGGTGCTACGATGATGTGAATACATCGCGCATGGCGCTTAGGGCACTGCTCACTTTTTCGTTACAATACTGTTGAATTCGAGCGGTCCCTCCTTATACCCCGCGGACCTCCTTGCCTAATATATATAATAGCGGCCGGACTAACGAGAATGGGACAACCGCGAGAGTACAGTGTATTTTCAAATTTCCTTCCAAATATTGCTGGCAAATGGTAATATGTAATACCAAAAAAAGTTTTATCCCTATATCGTCACCGGAGGAATAGTTACTTTCACCCCCAAAATCGTTATAAGAAAAGAATGTGTAATATATATTTATATCTATTTCCGTATTATAATTCTCACTTAGAAATTTTTTTTCAAGATTTATCTCTTTTAACCAGTCTTGGGGATGAATTTAAGCTCTACGGTCTGCCGATGTTATAAGGATGAAACTCGTCTCGGTTGGTCGCGCACTAACGCGAAAGAATTGGAAGCGTTTTCAAGTCAGGGACGTACCCCTAATATGCACCAGTATTCCTAACGCGGATGCCACGATGATGTGCATACGTCGCGAATGGCGCTTAGGCTCACTTTTTTGTTACGGTACTGGTGAATTCGAGCGGTCTCTCCTTATACCCCGCAGACCTCCTTGCCTACTATATGTATATAATAGCGGCCGGACTAACGCGAACTCCAGTGACGATATGGAGATGAAACTTTTTTTGGGATCACATATTATCCTTTTCTAGTAATATTTGGAAAGAATTCTGACAACAGAGTATTTAGAGTTAAGTAGGAAAATTTTTTTTGAGAATTCTTTTTTGTAGAGTCCGGGGTTTGAAAAAACACATTTGAGTAAAAAATGCAAATCGTTTTCATCTTTTATAGCCATGTAAGGGATAGAAAATGATTTGTAATTAATTTTTAAAAAATTTGGATTTTCGTTTATAAATGTTGCAAACGGCAGTTACATTAAAAAAACACGGTTTTAAGTACCGTTTGGTAGGGAAGTGTTTCTTGATGTGAGGAAGGGTGTTTACTCATTGTTCCTATTTTAAGGGCAATGAATTTTGAAAGTAAAAATTAATAACAAACTGTCAAAAACTCTCAAAATCTGTGGAAAGACACAAATCTATCAGATGGATTTGAAAATTACTTTTTCAAAGTAAAAGAGGGAAAATTTTCATTTTTTTTTGGTAGCAAATAAAAGAAAGAAACTGTGAAAAAACTATTGTGACTCACCAGTTTTTCGAAAAATCACTTTTGTAGTTCCAAACGAGTGTGAAATTATACCATGCTAAAAACGGCGGACATTTTAACTCCCATGATGCAAGTTCTTGACATCTCAAAGACTTCGAGATTACATGTATCTGGAAGTCATCATGCGAGTTAAAATATCCGTCGTTTTTAGCATGGAATAATCTTGTGCTCGATTAGAACAATCAAAGTAGTTTTTTGAAAAGCTGGATAGTAACCGAGGTTTGTTCAAAATTTTTTTCTTCTATTTGCTACCAAAAAACTGAAAATTTTCCCTCTTTTGACTTTAAAAGTCATCTTCAAATCCATCTGAAAAGTTGACAGAATTAGACAGGCGCGCAACAAGGGTCTCAAAATAGTGGGCGTCGGGAGCCACCCTAAAAATTAAAATTAAATAAAAAACAAAAAAATTCAAACTCTCAAGAAGTGCATTTAGTGTGGAATTTTATTATCCATCTACTAATTTCGAAACTCACCCCTATTGGAAGTAGGTATACTCGAATTATTGTATCGGTATCCTGCCAACCAGAACCCTGTACTTGTTGCGCCTCCCGATTCTAAATTTGTCTACATGAGTGATTTTCAAATTCCATCAGCCTTAAAAAAGAGATGTAACCAATATGGGGCTGCCCTTAAATTACCTAAGGTTTTTAGGTGGGGGGGAGGGGTTGAAGCATTTTTCTATGCTGACCTTACGTGGGGGGTACGTGGTCAAAAAACTTTCTTACTTAAGATTTTTCCTTTTTGAAAATCACTGAAAATCAAATTTATATACGTATAAGAGGTGTTTTAAAAAAATAACAAAATGTTATATTTCATGTAATTTTTTAATCTCCTTTATAGTAACAAATGTTCGTTTGAAAAAAGTCGATGTTTTTAGATTGTCTCACACGAAAACATTAAGAAAAAATTTATTCAAAGAAAATTATGTAAGATAAGATTATGTCGAAAACCTGATTGATTCCTTTGGAAATTGCGCAAATTTGTATTAATGAATCGAATTTTAAAACTATCTTTGGACTATTTTCGTTGTCAAAAAGATTACTAATAAATAAAGGCTATATAAAGATAGAAAATAATTTAAAGTAATAAAAATAAATGATTAGTGAAGCAAAAAAAAAATTTCTAAACATACATATACCAGAGATATTAGTACCTAGATGCGGCAAGGATTTTGAGACTCCACATCACGGTAGTTGGCGCTACTTGTTCCAAACGTGGACCTACATATATATACAATATATATAGCTATTATACTTGTGGTGCGTGGCAAAGATACGCAGTAGCCTTTTATTTTTGATGGCGCGAAGGTCGAAGTTTTTGAAATTCACATTTTTATAACCTGATTTTTTGTGACAAAATTTTAATTATTAATTAAACGCTCTGTTTTCAAATAATCAAAATTTTGAGTTGACGTAAGGAAAATGAATATTCTTTATGTCGAGACGAATCGAGTGACCTGTATGATGAATGCATTTAATTGAGAAATAAGGAAGTTATGGTTAATTGTATTTTAAAAAAAGTAATTTTTCGACTATAATTTCTGAAATAATTAAAATTTAAAGCTGATATTAAGAAAATGAAGATTCTTTGTGTTTAGACGAATCGATTCACCTAAAAGATTAATGCATTTTATAAAAATATAAGAAAGTTATGCTTTATTGTAATTTTTGAAAATGAATTTTTTGAATATAACTCCTCAAGTAATCAAAATTTAATGCTGATGTAAAGAATACTTAATGCTTCCTCTATGAGGAAGCAAATCATATTTGCTTACAGGAAGCAAAGTGCTCATTGAATGAGTACAAAAGTTGATACAACTTGACAGCTAGTTTTTGTATATAAAAATTATATAATGTGTATAAATTTCTATCAGAATTGTTTTATTGACATTACCTTAACATTATTATATTTAAAGAACATTTTCTTATAGAAAGACCAGTCTTTAGTTGATAAAACAATTTTTAAAACTAATTAAAATTTAATGTGTGTTGATGTTTTTCTTTGCATGAAGAATGAAAAGAATTCATTTTTTAGCTAGTGTAGATTATTATCTACACTAGCACTATAACACTATAATGTTTCCCTTTTTGTTCATTATATTAATAGAATGGAATTAGTGACGAAATTCAGTAAGCGATATTGTTTAAGTAATTTTAAGTGTTATTAAATTTTAATTATTTTAACTTAACATATAAATAAAAATAACAATTTAAAACCATTATAAAAATAAATACACGGAAAAATCACTTATCACTTTCTCAGCGTATGGGAATAACTATTATTTATGTCAATAGCCGGATAAATTTAATTAAATAAATTCGTCCGGCTATTGAAATTTGCCATAACCGGTTAAATTTTTATTTAATAATTTATCTGGATACTGACGTTCGCCAGTACGCCAAAAAATTTATAGCCGGACGAAATACTTAGGATTAATTCATCCGTATAGCCAGACATTTAGAAGAAATTTTGCGTCCGTCTAGCCGGACGTTTAGACACTTCGAATTATATTTCAAGAGTTAAAAATTTTCAATTAATATTTCTACTAGCAAAAGGTGTGCAAAGACGAGAAATTAATCGCGCGCGGATCATAATTGCTAGTTTTCGAAAAAAAAATTTTTTTTAACTAAAATAGAAAACTTTCGGTTAACCTAACCTAAAGCCGAAACATCTTTGATTTTAGCTAAACAAATTAGTTTTTCCGAAAAACAATTACTAAGCCCAATTGTATACATCTAAAAACACTTCTCTGCCAAACGATATGCACTTAAAACCGTCTTGTATTTTTGCGGCCTCAAAATCAAATTTATACGAAATAACTTTTCGTCAGGCGCTCCAAAAGACTTAAGACAAGTTAATTTGAACAAGCTAGTTACATTTAATTTTGAATACATAAATAATTTAATTTTCAAAATATGTAAGTTTAATTTCATTTTAAAGTTATGTTCAAACTTTAAAGTTTTTAAAAGTGTAAAATTTTTTTCTTAAGTATATTAAAATAAGTATTAAGGTAATGAATATTTTTTGTTACCTTCAGCTGGAAATTCTTCAAATTCGTCATCTTCCTCAAGCAATCCTAAATCAATTTTACCTTTATCTTTTTGCTCAGACATTTTTAAAAAGTTTGTTTGGCTTTGCTGAATACTTGATGATTTTCAATCTGTACCTTGATGCTTTTTATAGGAAGTAAGTTCACACTGAATGACTCTTGTGTTTTCGCCTTTTTTCTATTTTCAATCCAAAAAGGATAGTGGAGACACAGGTCAACTTGATCTTGGATCAGGGTTACGTCCCATCGATCCGAAATACGTTGCGTTTTTGCGCAATACGATGAGAGTGAGAGAAATAGTAATACAGTTGCTAAATCTCGCTCCTGATTGGTTCATTATGCCCAAATTTGAAGCTTTACAACGCCCAAATTAAGGTCCAGATTAGAGTTCTTAAATTCTCGAGAACTTAAATTCAGGTTATATGACCGAGAATATGACAGAATTTATGAGAATTTAAAAGAATTTAAGAATTTATGATTTGTAGAAAAATTGTTATTGTTTACATTATTTACATAGTTAAATTTTAGTCATTTATTAGCTAAGGCATATTTAGGAATGTAACATATGCAAAACAACAGCTTACTAGTTAACTAAAGCCACAAAATTCATCTTATAATAAACGTTACTTTATAGGTTATGTTACTGACTAACATAACCTATACTCTGCACACATTTATGACAGTTTTTTCATTTACTACTTGTGTAAAGCTGATTAAGAAGTAATCGAAGTACAAAAAACAGTTTATTACACTTTATCGGTTAATTAATCAATAATTATCTCCCTTGTCATAAAAATCTCTAAAATCATAAGTTCTTATAAATTCTTAGAGAATTTAAGTCTCGGTTATATTC